>CM038792.1:222873951-222969175 GCA_021764765.1 Vicia sativa
TTTTGTCAAAACCTAATTTGAAACTTTGACTTTGATCAAATTTGACTTTTCTTGGATGAATCATGACCAAACCTTGATCATATGGATGAATGTGACTTCAAAATATTGATGTTGACCAAAATGATGAAGTTTGACCCATATGTTGCCCACATTGACTTTTGTCCAATATAACCGATTTTCAACCATTTGAGCAAATGACCGAGCAAACTTGAGTCAGTGAGGCTTAAACTTGACATGGTGATCCCTTGAGACATGAGGAGGTATTATGACCACTGAGGTACTAGAACTTGATTTTGTTCGAGAGAAGCAAAACCCTAGTCAGGTTGATTGCTTAGGAGAGGGTTCATCCGTCAACCCTTGAGAAATTCTAATATGGAGATGTGGATTGTCTTGAGAAATAGGAGGGAAAATTTTTGGGTATACTGAATCCAATGTCGAAATGGCGCCGCCCAAAGATCCTTCCATTCTCCGCTACTTGAGGCCACAACCCACCATGGTGAGGACAAACCCTAAGCCCCAAATTTCCAAAATCGCCTGCATTTAAAAGAGCTCCTTAGCTTAATTGTCACAATGTTTCTTCCTTCACATCTATAATTGAAATGGATAAAGGTGAGAAAGAAGTCGCCAAAGAGTGAGTTTGTTTGAAGTAGAATGATGTCTATGTTAAGTTGAAACTTGAAAACTTAGCATATCCATAATTTAAAGTTCATTTCATACAAAGTCTTAAACGTACATTTTATTTCTAACTTTTTAATAATCTAAGACAAGATTTTGCATGATTTTATAAAACAACTAATACAATATAATCATATTCAAATTAAACATTCAAACATATACCACATAACCTATGCTTTTATTAAAAATTAAGTTTAGAAACATCATTTAAATTAATTGAATTCAATGAAATCTAGATTAATGGGTGAAATTAATCTCCTTTGGTGTTAAGAGTTAAATTACTTTAATGTGAAGCAAGAGTTTGATGACTACGATGAGAGCAACAAACAATAATTAAGGAATTCTTTCTTGACTTTGTAATTTTCTCTCACACCTATTGAAAAATTAAATATTTGTAATTTTCTCTCACACCCATTGAAAAATTAAAATATTTTTTAAGTGCACTTATGAATTCACCTATATTTCGTGAGTGTTTTGTAAGTGCACTTACAAATTCTCCTAATAATCCAATTTTATTAGAATTTTATTTTAAAAAGATATTTATTTATAATATAATAATAATATAATTTTATTTTGAAAATATATTTATTTATAATATAATATTTATATATATATATATATATATATATATATATATATATATATATATATATATATATATATATATATAATGGAATATTGTGTTTTATTTCATGTGATTTACACATATATACATGATTTCACGTACTAAACAAATAGAAAAATATATGCATTAAAAGCCTAACTTATATTTGACCTATAATAATAAAATCTATTAATACAATCGATATCAATATCAAATTTGACCTATAATAAGAAAACCTATTAATATTATTGATATCAATTTCTATACGAAGAGATACAATTGATTTTTTGTCTTGATATGCATTAATTGTATAATATATTTCTACCAATATAATTAAATTAAATTATTATTAATAAAAAATAACTTAAATTTTTAATTAAAAAATATTAAAATAAATTTATGATATGAAATTAAAAAATGAATATAATAATTAATTTTTTAATTATAATAGTGAAATGTAATTGTCTTTTAATTATTTATTTAAAATTATGAATAACTTTTTATAAAAAATATAAGAAATATTTTTTAATTATAATTTTAAAAGTTAAATTTAGTTTAGATGACACTTTTAATTTTTATTATAGAATTGATAATTAATTATTAAGTTGTAATTAAAAATTTATTATATTAAAAAGATATTTATATTATCATCAAAAGTTGAATGTTATTAATAATTATATTATTAAAGAGAAAACTAATCATGCATCACACTCGACAAGATAAAATAATTTTACACCGTCAAGAATCACAACAACGTATCTAATTATGACACTTTTTTAATAACATGGCATGTTAAATTTTTCAGAGAAATGATGAATAATTTATAAATTATAAAGATCTCTTCTATATTAAATACATATATATCTCATAAGAATAAAAATCAAAATAATGAATAATTTATAAACTATAAAGATCTCTTCTATATTAAATACATATATATCTCATAAGAATAAAAATCAAAATAAATCAAAAAGGTTAATTTGTAAGTACACGTATGAAGTAAACTAAATAAGAAGAATTTGTAAGTGCACTTACAATTTTGATCTCAACGGTGAATTCACAAGTACACTTACGAAGTAAACCAATAGGTGAATTGTAGTGCACTTACGAATTTTGATCCCAACAGTGAATTCGCAAGACACTTACTTAAATAAACCCAATTCACATTTATGGTAAATTCTAAGCGCTTTATAAAATCTAGAAATATTTTTGGGTTTCCACCAAGAATAGAGAAAAACTCCACTAAATAATGGAAGAAATTTCCTAATATTAATAACTTATTAGAATTGCATATTAGCTATTAAAGATGTTACATGAGAACATGTCAACTAAGTCTAATTCCAAAAAAGAGTTTTCTCACTTTTGAAACACTAAAAATTTATATTATGTTATTTTACTTTCCAAGTATACACCAAATAATCAATCTTATGAGAAACCAAACTTAAAATAGGTGAAGGATAACATGAAAAATTAAATTTATTTCTTCATAATGCTGAACTACTAAAAGTATTATTAATTTAATAATAAATAATTTCAATTGTTATGATTGATTATAGATGGTCTACTATATTCAAGTAATAGACAAAAAAATAAATATATATTTTTAACTAGACTCCAATATTTATAAATAAGTTAAATTATAATATTTTTTAACTAGAATATCTATATATATATATATATATATATATATATATATATATATATATATATATATATATATATATATATATATATATATATATATATATATATATATATATATATATATATATATATATATATATATATATATATATATATATATATATATATATATATATATATATATATATATATATATATATATATATATATATATATATATATAAAGTTAGCTGGGCAAAAGTTATTTGGATTTGCTGGCTCAACTTAATTAAATATGTTAGTAATTAAATCATAGATGATCATGGAGTTAGCACATTTTCAACTTTTTTCTCACTTTAAAATAGAGTAAAAATTATTAAAATAAGATAATATAGTGTTATAATTGAAAAATGTTTGAGAATTAAATCAAGTTTTAACCGACACTATTGCCAATTTCCATTTACTTATTATTATTACTATATTATACAATTTTGTTTCACATATACTATATAGAAGGAAAAAAATTAAAACAAATTGTTAGGCTCTATTGTAAGTGTAACTTAATTACATATGTAACAGTACTTTTGCCAAATAAACGAGAAGTACAGTAGATACTCCTATTAATAAAATACCACAAATTCACAAAGGGATTAATATACTACATTATGTTAAAATATAAAAGAAAACAAATTAACTATTTACAGGAATTCTATTAATAAAAATTGGTTGTTTTATCTTTGTTTTGGTAACTCTAGTCATAGATCAAATATAGGAAAATGAAAAGCAAAATACTTTTTAAAGTTTGACTTAAATAGTCTATTAGTCATTGTAATAGTAAGTTAGCGTGTGTTTTTTTCCGTCCTTATATTTTTTTCTTGCATAAAATTTTTAAATATTGGATTTCATTTAATTTTAATATCTAAAATCAAAATCCACAGAAAAATCTGTAAATTTTCGGCAATTTTCCTTTAAATTTTTTAAAAACTAAAATTTAAAAGATTTTAATATTTAAGAATTATTTCTAAAAAAAATATAGTGATGAAAACAAAAATCGTTAATTTACGGTGATCAAATGACTATTTAAGTCAAAAAATATTAATTTTTAATTTTAAAATAATATAACTTTAAATAGTTTTGAGAAACAATTCCTAAAATAATATAAGCCAAACAAATTTTATAACTTTTAAGTTTTGAAAATAGATAATTGTTTTGAAAATGCCTATCAAACAAGCCCTTACTTTTTAGTTTTCATCTATTATTAGTAATTTATTATTAAATAAATATTTTATAATTTATAAAGTAAATATTTATTTGGATCAATATATAAATATATATTTTGGGGATGTTTATGTGAAAATTGAAAATATATATTAACGTGGTATATTAATCTTTTATTTAAATTGAAAAAACTTGTTTAGTTTGTTAGTAATTTTAGTTTACTTTACCATGATTGATCAATAAATTTGGTTCACCATGCTAATCTTCACTCTTAAAATAATAGAAACAATTTAACGATCTTTGAAACATAATTAGTCTCCATAGAGATAAAAACTGCATTTGTTATTTGTACTATAACAACTGGGTGCCACTCAAAAATCTTACTAAACCCCCAAAGTCAAAAGCTTAATTTTTCAAACCTTGAAAATGAAAAGGAAGATAAACACTAATCAAATTATCTTCTAGATCAAGGCCTTTATTTTCTCCATACTCTAAATTTGCTGAAGAATTGAATTGTGCAACCCATTCTAGGGTAAAAAAAGCCTAAGTTTAGTTAACTCACAAATCAAAGATGGAAGATTACCTAACAAATAACTCTTACAACTCAAGGATGTGAACTCTGATTAGCATCACTCTTGATGTTGTCACATGTGATATTGAGGGAAACAACACAAAAAATTGAATCACACTAGACACCATGCTAAAAAAGTGGTCAAAAGAAGGGTTCCATATGAAGAGTGTTCAGATGATGAATTTTGAGACATTAGTTTATTTGTCAAGTAGTGTAAAATGGTGTTGTATTTAGAGGTTAAGAAGAGAATGAAGAAAAAAGTTGAATAGAGTAAATGAACTCCATTTGATGATAATTAAAGTAATATAAGAAGAAAACATCTCAAAATTAAATAAGAAAGGAAAATCAATTGAAGAAAAACATTATTATTCTATTTGAAGTGAGGGAAATAGGGTTTCAAAACCGTAATTAGAAATTATGAATGTGTTACCTTGAAAAATATTTAAGGTATAGTAGTTTCCTAAAAGTAAGATAGTCCTTTGAAATAAGGATTGTAAAGAAGTTAAGGCCAAAGTAGTCGAAATTTGGTTTATTAAACTAAAGAATTTAATGGTCAATAGAAATACTAAGCGTAATGTCGAGATTGGGACCGTTGATCAATAGGAGAAAGATTGATATAAATGGCAAGCAAGATGGTCGAAACTAGTATTGTCGATAGAGGAATTCAAGACTTAGAAGAATTTGGGTTATTTGGTTTTGCTAGTAGATGGTTTTGCCACTCAAGCGGGAGGATTGGAATTTTGAAGTCACCAATGTTGCAAGCATTGTGTTCGATTGAGCACTAAAAGGTGGCGAAATCCTAAGGAGCAGCTTGTCTTAGGCTAAAATATGTCAAGAGATAGTGTGCATAGGCATTTATTTTGTAATCACTATAAATAAAAGGGTTCAAGTAGAATTATGGGTGTTCATTTCTACTAAATTCACTAATAAGTGCCAAAATGTAGTTATTTTGTATATATGTTTTGTGGCACTAATCCGTTCTTGTTTGTTAATAATTGTTGAACAACCACATTTTTGTTGTAAATACGTTTATTGTGTTTTGTGTGCATAATATACCGTTTGATTAGTTTTAATGTATTTTTGTAGGTATTTGTGCGTGTTGGAGCATCGAGGAATAAATTTTCAAGACACGCTCCAAGACAAGGTTTTGATGAATAAAAGACCGCTTTGCTCGTGAGAGGCGTTGAGAGCGGTGAGGCCGCCGAAAGTCCGCCGCGCTTTTGGAGCGCGCTTGAGTGCTTTGGTACTATTTCGGCAGAGATAATTTTGATCCCGCCGAAGGTGAGGCGGCCGAGCGGCGTTAACTTGGTTTACGTAAATATCGTGAGGTTGGCCGCCGCCGAGCGATCGTCTGTGTTTAGTTTTATAACTTCATTTTTCTTCATTTTTAGGTTATGGTTTTGGGGTGGCTTTTGATCCCCATTTCCATCAACCTTTATTTTTGATAGATTAGCTTAGAAAACAACATTAGGTCTTGCATATGGATGATTGGAGGTGGATTGCTCTTCGATAGATGTTGACAAACCGATGTAAATGAGTGGTTTATCTCTTCTCCTCTTTATGTATTTCTCTATTTGTTGGGTATGTATGTATTTCTACTCATAACTCATGTATATTTGTCGCCCTTGACGTTGTATAAAGTCTGCTTTACGAATTTGTGTTGGTGATTGTTTTAGGTTTTTACTCTATGTTAGGGATTTGAGCTTTGTTAGACATAGATTGCTTAGATTCTTACCTAGGATGATTATCTTAGTTTCCAATGCTAGAAATGGGTTTAGAGCGATATTCATGTAGAGTATCCGATCTTAATGCCTCCGTTGGTTGTTTCGAGCTAAAGATAGTTACGTACGCGTGACTTATGTGTTGTTGAGGTTCGAACATGGCTATTGAGGTGATGCGTTGAATTCTCAATTTGGGTTAGAAATAGCTTTGATTGGAGAGGTATGTGATGACACGGACGAGTATCGTGAGGTGAGTATAATTGACAAATTTAAGTTTGTGACGGTAGTGCATTCGTTTACAAGTTGTCTATCCTTTATAGTTTTTGTTCATTTACTTTTTGTCTTTTCTTTACAACCAATTTATTCCCAAACTCATTAACAATAGAATTGTTTAACCACGAATCAATAACCAATCTCCGTGGACACGATACGATATAACCTAACCGTATATATCACCCGATAAAATAATACTTTACTTTTTGTTTGCTCGCTATAACCGCATCTTAACAAAATGGCGCTGCCTGTGGATTGGTTTTATTGTTTCTATATTGCGATAATTCCGTTTTTTATTTTGTAATTAATGTAAATGTTGTATAGACTTTGTATATTGTTACTTGTACATTTTATGTGTTTACTTTCCATACTTGTACATATGTGTGTTTTACCTTGTTTTAAAGTATTGTTGTAAGTTGTCTCGTATTCATAATGTTTGTTGTGTGAATGTTAGGATACTTTCTTTAGGTTTGCAGGTGTGACAATTCCATGGCATGACGAGAGGAAGTTACTAGCTCAAGATAATAAAGCGCCGAGCTAACGACGAAACAAGCATGTTTGTTTATGTGTGTGGTGACTTGTGTTTTAACAAGTTGAAATAGAACTTGTTCTTAATTTTAAATCTTCACCTTTTAACTTGTTAATTCATTTTCACCAGTTTTCGATTGTTATTTGTATTCGCTTTGTTTTGTCAAATTGTGTTATCGAAGCTCTTCGTGTTTAGCTTGAGGAGTTTTTTGGATGTAAATTTTGTAAATTTTGTTTTTCTAATTCTTTTGTTGTTGTTTGACTCAAATTTTGGTCGTAGCTTGAGGTTACATTTGGTGATTTTCCGATTTTAATCGCTTCAACTCATGGATGTATGGTAATGATAGTTTCAAAGTTGGTACACGCCGTACTCATTTATCGCTTTCTATAGCATAACATGTTTAGGAAATTTATCATTTGTACATTTACCATGCCATTCATTATTTTTGCATTACTTGCTCGGAATTGAATCACTTTAGTTCCTTTTAACCATAAATGTGAGGAAGTTTTCCATTGTCACATATGTCAGAGGCTACATTCTTGTTTTAACTAGATTTTAGAATGCTTAATCTTTTATTTTTGTTGATTGTATGAATGCATGAAAAGGATCAAGGCATTTTGTTTCATTTTGAGCATAACTACCTTGGCCAAATATTCAATTCACCTTCATGAGTGTGTGAACCTTTGTTAGCCCTTTGAACTTTTATCAATATCCATGTTTATTTGAATTTGATACTTGTCTATGAGTGTCAATTCACCTTTTTGTATGGATATTGATTTTTTGTTTCTTGAACCTCAACTATATGTTGTTGTATGAATCTTTACCTTGTCTTAGAAAGTAGGGAGTATTCACATAATGATGTTAGTTGAATTCAAGTTGGGGAGAAGAATGTTTATGTACTTATATTGTGGTTGGTATGAGGTTGAGAAAAGAAAAGAGAAAAGAAAGATTAGAAAAGAAAGAAAAAGAGAAATTTTTGAAAAAGAAAACAAAAAGAGTATGAAAATGCTGTGTTAATAAGTGAGGTGTTTTGGTTTGACAATTTGTGATGAAGAAGAAGTTTGATTGAATTTTATTTTTGGAACTTTGTGAGTTGATCACTCCTTAGGTTTGGGCAAGTTTTTGTTTCGATTAGCTTTAGGACTTATCACTTGTTTGTTAACCGAGCCACATTACAACCTTGAAAATCCTTGTGATTCTTGCATTTGTATTTTCAATACGCTTTTAAGATGAATGCATAATTTAGTCTATTGTTTGCAAGATTGTGGAGGGAGTGTTTTTATCCTCACTTTTGTGTGTTCTTCATCTACCGATGAATTTTTGCTAGGTGTGATTCATTATTGAGCTTGTTTTATTTTAGAGTGTTTTGCATGATTTTTGTACCTAGGATTTGTTTCTGCTTATATGTTATTGTTGTAGTATGGTGGTAAGTATGTATATTGTCGTGTACGCTTATGTTTGAACTATACATTTGTTTTCCGCTTTTAAAACTTGTTGATTCATGATTCTTTGATTATCTTATTTTGTTTCTTTAGGTTTACTTGACTTTATTTGAGGACAAACAATGTGTCAAGTTGGGAGAGTTGATAAGTGCCAAAATATAGTTATTTTGTATATATTTTTGTGGCACTTATCTGTTTCTTGTTTGTTAATAATTGTTGAATAACCCCATTTTTGTTGTAAATACGCTTTATTGTGTTTTGTGTACATCATGTGCCGCTTGATTAGTTTTAATGTATTTTTATAGGTATTTGTGCGTGTTGGAGCATCGTGGAATAAAGTGTCGAAACACGGTTCAAGATGCGCTGATGAATAAGAGACCAGCTTTTGTTTCAGAAAGGTCAAAATCCACTCAACATGAGTCCGCCAACGCGCTTTGGAGCGTGTTGAGTATTTTGGTACTGTTTGAAAAGAGATAATTTTGAGCGCGTGAGGCCGAGCGCGCTAAGTCGAATTACATGTAAATATCAGTGGAGGGTCGTCAACAAGGCTCCTCACATCGTCTGTTTAGTTTTATAACTTTATTTTTCTTCATTTTAGGTTATGGTTTTGGGATGGATTTTGATCCCCATTTCCATCAACCTTTATTTTTGATAGATTATCTTAGAAAACAACATTAGGTCTTGCTTATGGATGATGGAGGTGGATTGCTCATCGATAGGCATTGACAAACCGTGTAAATGAGTGGCTTTCTCTCTCTATGTATTTATCTATTTGTTGGATATGTATGTATTTCTACCATAACTCATGTATATTTGTTTGGCGTTGTATAAAGTCTACTTTACGAATTTGTGTTGGTGATTGTCTTAGGTTTTTACTCTATGTTAGAGATTTGAGCTTTGCTAGACATAGATTGCTTAGATTCTTACCTATGATGATTATCTGTTAATTTCTGAATGCTAGAAATGGATTTAGAGATGATATTCACTTAGAGTATCTGATCTTAATGCCTATGTGTTGGTTGTTTCGAGCTAAAGATAGTCGTTACGAGTGACGCGATTGACTTCTGTGTTGTTGAGGTTTGCGCATATGGCTATTGAGGTGATGTTGAATTCTCAATTTGGGTTAGAAATAGCTGGGTTGTGAGAGGTATGTGATGACACGGACAAGTATCGTAGGCTGAGTATAATTGGACAGTAGATTTAATTTTGTGACGGATAGTGTGCATTCGTTTTAGACAAGCTGTCTATCCTTTATAGTTTTTGTTCCTTTACTTTTTGTCTTTTATTTGCAACCAATTTATTCCCAAACTCATTAACAATAGAATTATCGAACGACGAATCAATAACCAATCTCTACATACACGATACGATATAATGTAACCGGTATATAACACCCGGTAAAAATAATACTTTACTTTTTGCTTGCCTACTATAACTGCATCCGAACAATCACTTGTCAAACTCTATTATCCTAAGCGTAAGGAAGCGAAGTGTGCATAAGTGTTTGATGTATGTGTATCACCATTTATATTTCAATGCAAATATTTTACTTTTACTTGTCCCTTTGAAACTTTTGCTTGATTTCTATTTACTTTTGAACAATTTCTTTATGTTATCGCGTTTGCTTCGTGTAAAAGCTCTGCTTTGTCACGAGTCATCCCGCTTGGTTAAGTCATATAGTGAGTATACAAATTATCACTTATTTCGCTTAAACGCCTCTATCGGTCACGAGTCACCAAGCTTAGTCAAATTATAGTGTGGAAACTTCAATTATACTTGTTCCCTTATTTATAGAAAACCATTTCTAGTAGTAAGGATTTCGACAAAACAAGTTTATTTTCAATATCTTAGCATATGTCTTAAGATCAACTAGTCGATCTTGCAAGTAACCCTTAGTTTTAGGAATTTGGGAAGACTAGCGGTTGTTTACCATTTTCCACAAGAATAAATTGGCGCCAAAGGAACCAAGCTAAGAATTTTTTCTCTAAGTGTTTGCTAGTGTATGATACTTAGAAGTGGAAAGTTAACCAAAGAGTATAATAAACCACCTACTAGGAGAAATACACCAAGGATGATTATCCGTTTCACCACAAACATAAACGGTACCGCCATGAACATTAAGCACTACTAATCTAGTAATTTCTCAAGTTACGCCTTTTCCCCTTGGTGACTCCAATCGCACAGGCCAACTACGGCCTCGGTGCTCATTCCCAGCTCCACCGGTGAGTCCAGCCCTGTGATGGCTACAACCCATACCTAATGTACCGTAATGGTACCACTGATCCTGCTTATGGAATGTCGTATTCCATGATGCCGATAACAATGACTTCGAACACAACAAGGTGTCGATAATGTTCAAAATATGAACTCTCCTTTACAAGGATATGTGCCAGAGGAAATAGAAATAAACAAAATAGAGGAATGCCTTCTAATCCAAAGAGTGTCGCCTACTAACACATTTATAGTGGTGTTGAGACAACAAATGGATGATAGTAACAATGAGTAGTTAACATGCCGACTAATCAAATGGGTACGTATTTAATCCTTTAGCACAAGAGTCGGCTAAGACTAATAGACATTTTGCGAACAAATCGACAGTGATTGCCCAATTAACACGCTTGTGTTTCTTGGTGCTCCCCAACGCCTATTCGATATGCCACGTTGTTCGATTGTCTTCCCTATTCAACAAGACATGGAGCAATAGAGGATGAACCCGTCCATCAAGATAAGCAATAATTCCCATCCTCAAAGAAATCATGTGGTCGACCCACCAAGAGTGTTGGTTAATCGACACCAAGAGGTCGGGTCGATTGTTGATCAAATTCAACAAGAAGACTTTGCAGTCGAGAATAACTTAACTACTATTGTCGAAGGATCATGGCCAGGAATGGTATGAATACCACACTTCAGAGGCCAATGTATTCTTCCCCTTTGTTTGAGTATATCTTACGGACTAAAACTCCTAGGGGATGGAAAATTCCTAAATACACTAACTTTGGGGGTGAGTCTGGCGAGTCGACAGTAGAACATTTTTCTAGATACTTAACTGTGTCATGGGATATGGTGAATAATGAAAACCTAAGAGTGAAAAATTTACCTTCATCCCTTACTAAGGCAGCCTTCACATGGTTCACAACCTTACCACCAAATTGAATTGATTCATGGACCAAGTTGGAAAAACTTTTTCATGAACAGTTTTATGAGGGACATTCAAAAATTAGTTTAATAGAATTGTCGAACATCAAGAGAAGGTTTGCTGAAAGTATCGACGATTACTTAAATAGGTTTCGGTCATTGAAAGCGAGATTCTTTACTCAGGTGCCTGAACACGAACTTGTTCAAATGGCTGTTAGAGGTTTAGATTATTCCATTAGGAAGAAAATAGAGCCAACCTTTGTGAAAAGTATGTCACAGCTAGCTGATAAAGTTTGACATCTTGAGCATCTAAGATTATAAAAGGTCAAACATACTAAGTCTAAAAAAGAGAAAGTAGCCTTTGTAAAATTTGATGATACCGATCCCATTTATGAGGCTGACTATATGTCACCAACAGAGGTAGAAGTCGACGTGGATGAAATGAAGCCAGGGCCTTCATATGAATGCAAATTATTATTTCCTGCTAAAGGAAAAAACACTATAAAAAACAATCCAAAATTTCCAGCAAAAACTTATACTTTTGATGTCACTAAATGTGAGGAAATTTTTTATTTGTTGGTTAAATATGGTAAAATTTTAGCATCTCTAGGTGCTAAGTTACCACCATTAGAACAACGACAAAAAAAAGGTTTTTGTAAATTTCATAATTATCTTAGTCACACAACCTCTCAATATTTTTTCCGTGGATCTCGATGTAAATCACCGCAAGAGGCATACCAAATTTGTTGCAAGAAAGATGAAGATTGATGATGACCCTCTTAGCCAGGAAGAAGCATTGTTTGTCGACCCAATCAACATTCACATGGTGGAGATTACTGAATTTCCTGATGATGACATGATCGAGGGTACTGGTGAAAACCCTGATGTCGACTTGGTTGATGTTTAACCAAGACTTGAGAAAGACTGTGGACTTTATCTACTACCGCAAAACAAGGGTTCTGTGCTTGCTTGCTGTCCTAGATATGGCGCTTTGACTGATAAAATAGCTGCTGAGAATTTCTAGAAGATGAAGTTGGAGAAGGTCAAGGGAAATCTGTATAATCAGAGGTTTCCTACATTAAGGGAGCCAAGAAAATCTGTGGGGAACTCCCAGGCTAGGCCAAGGAGTTATATTCCATCAGCAAGCGCTCCTAGAGGCACCTAGATTAAGCCTCAAGGGAGGATAAAAGCACCAACTGGTGGCACCATTGCTAGAGACCTAAACAAAGGAAAGTCGGCCTTCAGCTACCGACATGAGTTTAACTCGAGAAAAGCCATATCACTGAGAACTACATGGGAAAGAACGCTATGACTCGGACTCAGTAGAGACGCTTCCACCGTCAAAATCAAGTTGAGAGGAAAGTTGTTGTTGGTCAGGTTGCTGCAAACAAAGCAGAGCATCAGAAGCAATACAAAGTGAAGGACGATACTGCTGCAAAAGAAAGAATTAAAGAGTTCGTGAACCAACCACATGCAAAGTGCTCTAAAGAAGCTACTGATGACTTTAAGTCCAATTCTGAAGAGAGTTTGGATATTTTGGTCAATGTAGTGTTAATCTTACACAACTGAAGTAGAAGACTCAGCAGATGCTGATGCTGAAGAGATGGATTTACATAAGCCAACATGTTACTTTGTGATGAACAATGGTTTTGTTGAGAACCAAAATGCATTCTGTGAGAAACTAGACATGGCCATGAAGAGCCATTTAAAGCCTCTTTTTATAAGATCTAAAGTTGAAGGAGTAGCTATCAACAAAGTGTTGATAGATTGTGGCGCTACTGTAAACATCATGCCACACCACTTACTAAAGAAAATCGGAAAGTATGATACCGATATCAGATCTCACAACATGGTCTTGTCAGACTACAGGGCAAAATTGGAAGCACCATGGGTGTAATCCAAGTTGATATCACTTTCGGCTCAGTTACTAGGCCGAATATATTTATGGTGATTAATGCCAAGCCAAGCTACAACCTTCTGGTTGGAAGGGAATGGTTGCATGGCGTGGGAGATGTGTCATCTTCTATTCAAAAATGTTTGGTGATTTGGAGGGAAGATGGCATAGTGGAGAACATAGAGGCTGACCAAGGGTATTTCATGGACGACGTGAACAATGTTGGTAAAAAACAATTTGAGAGAAAACTGGGTAACATCTCTCCGTGTTAGCCTGTTGGGGATGTCTATTTTAATCTGGATGAGGCATTTGTCTCTTTAAAGCTACATGAAACCCATGGTTTCATATGAGATGTGGAACCTTTGGAGGATCTATACTATGAAGGAGTCCGACCGACAGGTTGGGGAGACATCATGATGTTTGATCTAGAAGCTCTAAACAAGATTTCGGCATATATAGTCGAAAATAAGTTAAATTCTTCTATGGAGGTTGAAGAAAATATGGCTGTCAAAGCCAATAAAATTCAAATACTAGAAAAAGGAATTACTTTGGCTATTGAGCCAAAGCCACCAGATAAGGTGAAAATGGTCGAAGAAAACATCGATAAGCAGCGACTAGACTGCATATAGGACGATGAACCCTTAGGCTTCGAGAAGGATCCAATGACTCTAGAAAATATGCAGCCACAAGACCCTTTAGAATAAGTGAATCTTGGCGAAAATGGAGATAAAAGACCAACATATATCATCGCCAATATCGACAAGGAGTTGAAGTCTGAGGTAATATCTTTATTAAAAGTATTTAAAGATTGTTTTGCTTGGGACTATAATGAAATGCCAGGTTTAAGCAGGGATTTGGTCGAATTGAAACTGCCAATAAAAGATGGGAAAAAGCCAGGAAAGCAAACACCCGTGCTTTTCTAGCAATTATGTCAAGATAAAAGCGAAGATACAAAGGATCCTCAGAAGCAAGTTCATAAGAACTGCAAGGTATGTCGCCTGGTTGGCAAACATAGTTCCAGTAATTAAGAAAAATGGAACTTTAAGAGTGTGCATTGACTTTAGATATTTGAATATTTCTACTCCTAAAGATGAGTATGTCATGCCTGTGGCAGAGATGTTAGTCGACTCTCCTGCTGGTTTTGAATACTTAAGCATGCTTGATGGTTATTTTGGTTATAACCAAATTTTTATTGCAGATGAGGATGTGCCGAAGATGGCATTTCGTTGCCCAGGGGCCCTAGGGACCTATGAGTGGATTGTCATGCCATCCGGCTTGAAGAATGTCGCAGCGACATACCAAAGGATAATAAATTTGATGTTCCATGATTTTATCGAGGATTTCATGCAAATATATATTGATGATATTGTAATAAAATTGAACAGTAAACCAACTCATTTGCAACATCTTCAAAAGGCTTTCGAAAGAATGAGAAAATATGAATTAAAAATGAATCCATTGAAATTTTCTTTTTGTGTGCAGGAATGTGATTTCCTTTGATTTGTGGTGCATAAAAAGGGATTGAAGTAAATCAAATCAAGACCAAAGCCATTATGGAAGTAAAGCCCCCATCGACCAAAAAAGAGCTTCAGTCTTTCTTGGACAAAATAAATTTCCTAAGGAGATTCATATCCAACTTAAGTGGCAAAACTAAAGTGTTTTCATCACTACTTCGATTGAAGAATGAAGACTTTGTTTGGCAAGAAGAACATCAAGATGCTTTTGACAAAATAAAAAAGTACTTGATGAAGCCTCAAATATTGGCGTCTCCTAGTAGACATAGGCCTATGAGGTTATATATTGTAGTATCAGATTCGACTATAGGAAGTATGTTGGTTCAAGAGGACGAAAAAGGATTTGAAAGACCTTATTATTATCTTAGTTGAATGCTTATTGATCCTGAAAATAGGTATAGTGATAGAGAAAAACTATGTCTATGCTTGTACTTTTCTTGTATCAAACTAAAGCAATATATAAAACCAGTTGATGTGTATGTGTCTTCTCATTTCGATGTTATTAAACATATGTTATCTAAACCAATTTTGGATAGTAGAATTGGTAAATGGGATTTAGCATTGACTGAATATTCTCTAACTTATATGCCCTTGAAAGCAATGAAAGGGAAAATAGTGATTGACTTCCTTGTCGACCACTCAATGGTCGGATGCCCAAAACAATTTAGACATAGTGTTGTGGAAGTTATACTTTGATGGTTCTAGCCATAAAATGGAGATGGTATAGGAGGGATTATAATTTCTCCCAGTGGAATTCCAACAGAGTTCAAGTATAGGATCCACGGCGTATGTACAAATAATGAAGCGGAGTATGAGTCTTTAATAACAGGACTTGAACTACTGCTAGAATTGGGGGCAAGAAGTGTCAAAACTATGGGAGATTCTAAACTAGTGATTAAACAAGTATCAAAGGAATACAGATGTGTTAAGGAAAACTTAATCATGTACTTCGTGATCACCACTAGATTACTCAAGAAAATTGAACAAGTGAGTATTCGACATGTACCACGACAAGAGAATCACGAGGCTAATAATTTAGAACAAGAAGCTTCGGGGTATAAGGTCTTGAAAGACCAAAACGAAGAGCCAATTCAAGTGAGAGATAAGGTACGAGCAACATTGTTATCACCTTAAGACTTGTCAATTATCAAGTTAGGGGTTGTGGATGCTGAAAATTTTGAAATCTTGACGATTGACAATGGTCAAGAAAGTGACAGGCGAAAACATTTGGTCGACTATCTACGATCTCCTATAGGTTCGACAAATTGTAAGATCAAATATCGTGCTCTCAGTTATGTCTGATAGGGAATGAATTATTCAAGAAGACAACTGAAGGAGTGTTACTCAAATGCCTTGGAGAAAGTGAGGCATATATAGTTGTGTCAAATGTGCATAGTGGAGCGTGTGGTGCGTATCAAGCTGGACACAAAATGAAATGGCTTTTGGTGTGTTCAGGTGTCTATTAGCCTTCAATGTTGAAAGATTGCATTGAATTTGCTAAAGGTTGCCAAGAATGCCAAATACATGGGGGAATACAACATGTTTCTGCAAGTGAGTTTCATGGAGTTGTGAAACCCTGGCCGTTTAAAGGATAGGCATTGGATGTGATTGGAGAAATATGACCAACTTCATTAAAACAGCAAAGATATATCCTAGTCGGCATTGATTATTTTACGAAATGGGTTGAAGTTATAACTTTAGTAAATGTCGACCAAGAAGCTGTCATAGACTTCATACAAAATCACATCATATGTTAGTTTAGGATTCCAGAGACAATTACAACTGACCAAGGATCAGTGTTTACGGGGCTAAAAATGCAAGAATTTGCACAAGAAGTTGGGGGTTAAGTTGTTAACTTCTACTCCTTACTACGCTCAAGAAAATGGCCAAGTCGAAGCAGCTAATAAGGTTATAATTAGCATGGTCAAGAAGCATGTAGGGAAGAAACCAAAGAATTGGCACAAGACACAAAATCAATCCTTATGGGCATGTAGAACTTCCCCAAAAGAGGCAATGGAAGCTACTCTATATTGACTCACATATGGACATGATGCAGTGTTCCCAGTGGATTTGCAAGTTCAATCAGTGAGGATCCAAAAGCAACATGAAATACCATCCGAAGATTACTAGAGTATGATGTTATATGAGCTTGTCGACTTGGATGAAGAAAGGATGTTATCCCTTGATTCGTTAAGAAGACAAAAAGAGAGAGTTTCCAGAGTCTACAATAAAAAGGTAAAAGACAAAATCTTTGATGTCGACGATTTAGTTTGGAAAATCATATTACCTATGGACAAAAACGATAGAGTCTTAGGAAAATGGTCCCCAAACTGAGAAGAACCTTTTAAGGTAATACAAGTTTTTCCAATAATGTCTATGAACTTGAAGAAGTAGCCCCAGATCGACGGATCTTAAGGATAAATGGAAGTACTTGAAGAAGTACAAGCCTATTCTTCAAGAAGTCAAAATTTCGATAGAATAAATACTTGTCGAATAGACGAGCTGGAGAAAATTACGTTTGAAACCATCAAAATAAAAAAAGGCATGCATAAAGTGTGTGCAATAGAGAGAGATATATAAGGCGGAAAAAGGAAATATTAATTTAAAAGTTGGCTCAAGGCCATTATTCAAATATTACATAAGAAGTCACAAAATTGCTGCAATGATTAGAAGTATTTGAATTTATTTTGGAATGATCGCAATTCACCATTGAAGTGTACGACCTGATTATCAAAATCTTTTGCTTGAGCGCTAAGTTTCTCGAGTTCTTTTTCAATAGAAGAAACTGCTTCACCCACGGCCACAACATCCACAACAATTTGGTCGGCCTTCGATTGAGTTGGGTTGATAATTTTAGTAATCTCCTCCTCTTGCTCGACAATTGATTCTAATTCTTTTTGTAAAGCAGCCATCTGGTCATGTATTTCAGCAGCTCTTTTTTGTTTAGGAATCAACTCTTTATTTTTCTTCTCAATCAAGGCCAACATCTCAGTGACCTCTTTGTTGGCATTTACCACCATATCCTAATTTTCCTTCACATAGGCCTTCTTTGACTCGACCAATTGTTCATTCTTCCTAATAAATTCAACATTTTGGAGCATGGGAATAAAGAATTTCTCAAATGTTGTCATCATAAACCTTGCTGATTCAAAAATATTAAGGTTTTTTATCTGAGGAAGCGCATCTGAAATTTCTAGGCCAATAGTTGGATCAGAGTGAAGCAACTGAGGCAACTCAGGATTCAAGACATAAGTATGAATCTTAGTTGTTAAATTATTGACTTTTGTTGCCTCAGGCCCCAATTTATCGTTATGAATTTGAGACTGATCAGAGTTAGAGGAAAGAGTACGAGAGTTCACTAGGCTACGCAGCCTAGAAATTGCTTCTATAGCAGAAGGCTTGACCCCCATTTGATTTGACGTTGTAGGTGAATCGACCTTTGCTTTCTCAGAAGAATTGTGAGGTGTGCCTTTAGGAGGGGGCATAAGTTAGGAAGTGGTGGCATCTTTATTTACCTTTGAACCTTGCAGGGAATCTGAAAGACTAGAGTCATAGCTAGTCGAACTAGAACCCTTATGCATGGCAGGACTAGTGACCGAGTCAGAGTCACTAAGAGTATCCTGAACAGTCAGATCAATGAACTCACCAGAAGCGATGACAGGATTTTCATGATGGTGAGGAGAAGAAGCCTTTGACATTGGAGAATAGTCGGACACACTTTGTTGTTGTTGACCAGAAGCCTCAACCTAGAGAAAACAAGAAGAGATATTAATGAAACAAATCCAACAAGTTAAAAGAAATTAAAGTGGAATCGACAAGTACCTGTTTCGATGGGTCAGGGTTGACGTTTGCATCCTTCTCAATAGAAGTAGCAGTGGCCCAAGTTGGACCTGAAGCTTCAGTAGAGTTGGTAACAGGAAGTAAGTCGACATTGACTGGTTCCAACATGGTGGAAACAACATCTGAGCCAAGGTTAGCCTCTACATCTTTGGCTATCGATACCTTGCTTTTCTTTTTATTTTTTGCCATGGTGTCTTGAGTAGAAGAGGAATCCTTTTTACTCTTGTGCCTTTTAGATTTGTGGGAATGTTGAGGGGACTGAGCATCAGGAGATGACTAAGTATAGAAAAGAATATATAAGTTGGTGTTTCAATTGAGAAAAAGGAAATTAAGTTGACAAGAAATACCTCAGTCCTCACAATAAATTGTTGTTTGTCCTTCTTGGACCTTTTGGATTATCCAGATGGAGCAGTCAAATCTGCTGAGCATTTTTGACTCTACAGATAAAAGAAATGTTAGCAACATTTCAAGCCATAAAGAGAGTGGAAGAAATAGAAAGTATACAATTACACCTACAGAAGAATCATTTTTCTTAAGTGCATAGGAAATGGTGTCATCATCGGAGGGTGTATGGTCAAGCATGATCTACAAAAGTTTGACTAAGTTAGATGTGCCAAATCAGAAATGATAATTGGTAAAAGTTTGAGCTTGAACCTTTTTAGTCGAAGGACCAGTTTGGTCGACGTGAGCATCTTGTTCTACCTGAAGAGAGAGGGCTAAAATAAAAATAACAAACGATCAAACAGGTGAAAGTCGAATTGGAAAAGAAATCAAGCTTTCCATAAGTTGTTACCATTTGGTATGATAGTAAGTTCTAACATATTGAGGATCAAAATATAGAAAATTTGGGTAGTTTTCTAACTAATACTTCGTCGGCACCACCCTTTCAGCCTTTTTCTTATAAGCGTTTTGTACGTTCGACCAGGAGCTATACCACCAATCTAGGATAGGCGGGTGAAAGGCCAAAGCCAAAGGGCTAGTTGATAAAGGAGGAAATTTAATTTTTCTAAAATGAAGTGCGTAAAGATATTTGTCTTTCGCGTAACCAAGAATTTTAAGTTGGGGAATCCTGTCGGTTATCTTCTCCTTTAGCTCCTGGGCTGCCTCAAAAATGGTCCGACGAAGATTATTGGGTAGATACACCATTCGAAAGTACCGCTGGAAATCTTGAATTTGCTTGATGTGAGTATTCTTACATCTGGTCGGTTTTGCCTTCAAAGAATTGAAAGCTTCAGTTAGTTCAACCAACTTCACTTCAGGATCACCAATAAACGCAGCAATATATGATTGCCACCAAGTCTCAAATTCCTTGGTGCAGTAAAACGTTGGATGGAAAGGAACAGAAGTAAGCCTAGGCCTTTTTTCCCAGAATTTCTCAACATCCTCTTTAATGATCTCATAAGGTTGGTCACTTGTAATATTGAGCAGCAATTCATAAGAGGCAAACAAAGACTAGGGGATGAGTTGACAAAGCCCGAATTGTCGAGCTACCAAATTAGGCTGATAAGAAACCAAACCTAGACTTGTGCCGACAATCACAGCCGACAGAAATTGGGGAGTTAAAAGCGCCTCCAGATAGCTAGAGAGTTGTTCTTATCTTCATATCTTGTAGGAGGGAAGGCTCTAGTGAACCATTCAGGGCCATCAGGTATATCATATAATGGAGCCATGGAAGGTTCAAAGTCGTCCCGAGTCAGCATGATATTAAACAAGAGTTTGAACACTTATACATTTGGAGAAGTATTATCAATGGGAGTCAGTGGGAGAAGGCGCTGACAAACAACGTGGCTCTGAGATAGAGGGCAACACTACCTTTCTATTTCTGTATGGTTTAATATCCTGAGAAAGTGGCATTTAGGCATAACTGTAAAAACCAAAAAGAGCCATGAGCCAAGACATTTTTCTTTTTAAAGTTGGTGGGGTCGAAAGTTTTTATTTGACTAGCAACGTCGATTAAGGAATCATAAAGAGAGGCCAATATCAGCTGGCCTAGAGCAATATTTCTGCCTTGATGAAGTTGGGTAGCCAGATATTAAAATTGTTTGGCTACTTGCATTGACTTGGAGCAGAAAATGAAGCGAGACAACCATAAGGTCAGAAATGTTATATGTTCTTCAACAGTAATAGGACCAAACTTTTTGGCATGGTAATTGATAAAGTTGTTATATATAGGTTTACGGGTTTCACCCACATCAAATTTCAAAGTTATAGGAGCAACTTCCCTATAGTTAAAAACTAGACCAGTCGGCTTTAACCCTGTAATGACAGCAATATCAAACATGGTAGGGATGATCATGCCACATTTTGTATGGAAGGTATTGGTCGAACCCTCCTAGAAATGAATTGCATCCAGCAGTATGCCACTAGAGTAGGATTGACCACATTGAGAAAGTTCTAACAGGGTGTAAATACCTAAATCTTTCCATTGAGCAAGTTTTTATGTTTCTAAACGCGCCATCCAAGAATTGAACTTAGGTCACTTTCATGGGGGAACAGTTCTAAAATTCCTACATACATATTGGAGCTAAAGGGTTTCTTTAAGTGAAACTATTGGTTTGGTGAGATGGCTAATTGGGAAAAATGCATATTTGTCATCTACAAAGATTTCTAAGGGTTGTTCTGCAGGAAGAGGGCCCAGAAACGCCAAAGGTTTCTCTTTAAAATAGGGAGGTTCTAGAACGTACTCCTTGTCGTGGACGAGAGACTGTTGCAGAAGAGGTTTTGTTGTTAGTGGAAAAGATTAGAGAGCTTAAAGATGATGAACAGTGGAAAAAAGGAGAGGATTTTTCTTTCTGAGAAGGTTTTGCTTTTTGAAGAACAAGGTAGGTTGAAAATAAAGTTGGAGAAGAAAGTGAAAATAGGGAGAAAAAAGGTTTTTATAAACCCTGAAAAGAGGAAAAAAGAATAAAGGAGGAAATTTTTTGATTTCCTAGGTCAAGATCATGTCACTTCTGCAGACACGTGGAGAGAGAAGGAAGCGAGATGGTGGGCCACGTCTCCCACTAAAAAGAGAAATGGTGGAGATAATTAAATGATGCACGTCCCAAGAATTAAAGCATGATACGCTATCATGATTACATGACGTCATGGCAAAAGTGGAATAATTACGTCCACTAAGGAAAAAGTGGAAACGATTTGGTCGATGAAGCGGTGATTGACACTTTTAGATGCCATTATCTAGTATAGGTCGAACTCAAAAATGGCATCTCTATGGGTAATTTTGTTACCTTGAAAAATATTTAAGGTATAGTAGTTTCCTAAAACTAAGATAGTCCTTTGAAATAAGGATTGTAAAAAAGAAGTTAAGGCCAAAGTAGTCGAAATTTGGTTTTATTAAACTACAGAATTTAATGGTCAATAGAAATACTATGCCAGAATGTCGAGATTGGGACCTATCGACCAAAATGAGAAAGGTTGATATAAATGGCAAGCAAGATGTTCGAAACTAGTATTGTCGACTAGAGGGAATTCAAGACTTAGAAGAATTTGGGTTATTTGGTTTTGCTAGTACATGGTGTCGAAGCAGCTCTAGATGCGGAAGGATTTGAAATTTGAAGTCACCAGCAGTTGCAAGCAGTTGTGTTCTGATTAAGCGCCAAATAGGTGGCGAAATCCTAAGGAGCATATGTCTTAGGCTAAAATATGTGTCATTAGATAGTGTGCATAGGAAGTTATGTTGTAATCACTATGAATAAAAGGGTTCAGTGTAGAACTCTGGGTGTTCATTTGTACTAAAATCACTTGTCAAACTCTATTATTCCAAGCGTAACAAAGCGAAAAGTGCTTAAGTATTTGATGTACGTGAATCACCATTTATATTTCAATGCAAATCTTTTACTTTTTACTTGTCCCTTTCGAAACTTTTGCTTGCTTTCTATTTACTTTTGAACAATTTCTTTATGTTATCGTTTGCTTCGTTTAAAAGCCTTCTGTTGGTCACGAGTCACCCCAGTTGTTTAGTTCATATTGTGAGTATACAAATTGTCACTTATTTCGTTTAAACGCTCTCTATCGGTCACGAGTCACCAGTCAGTCGGTAAAATTATAGTGTGGAAACTTCAATTATACTTGTTCCCTTATTTTTAGAAATCCATTTCTAGTAGTAAGGATTTCGACATAACAAGTTTATTTTCAATCTCTTAGCACATGTCTTAAGATCAACTAGTCGATCTTGCAAGTAACCCTTAGTTTTTAGGGCTTTGGGAAGAGTAGCGGTTATTTACCATTTTCCACAGTAAACAGAATGAAAAAGGAAGATTCAGAAAAGGAAAGAAGAAAATAAAGAAGACTCAACGCAAAAATGAGAGGCTTCTGAGTTGATTATCTATTTCATTTATACTTGTGCTTTCAAATTCAGATTTGACATAGCATCGAGTTTAATCAAAAGGAAATTAAAAACGCATAAATCCTCTTTGAGTTAACAATTTTTTGTCGTTAAATTGGACACAAAAGTTGAATGTTAAATATAATTTTCCACGCCTAGGAAAATTTACTTTATTACACATATTTGGATGGAAAGGACTAACATGCTACGATTTGAAAAGTTGAGGCACCAAAATGATATTTTTTGAAAGTTATGAGACCAAAATGAACCCGAGTACAAGATACTGGATAAAAAAGAGTATTTACCCTTATGTTATTTTTAAATTTTTAATTTAAAAAAAGGTACATTAATCAAATTGCAATGCATACCATGTGAATGCAATGTGCACCAACAATATTCTCCAAATGCAGCGCACGTCTAAGGGAAATATGATGTGTTCCCCAATAGTTATAGAAATTTGTGTGTTCATGAGGGTGTAGTGAATTTCATAAATGTTTTAAAAAGATAATGATAATGAAATGTTTTATATTTGTACAATGCATATTTTCAAATGGAAAAATCCCAAAGGTCTACCTAAGCTTATTTTATTCTTCAGCAAGGGTTTAACCCACTTTATTTCATTAGTGATCAAAATTACAAGAAGTAAGGATAGCTGCAAAAGTGAAAGTTTAACAACAAGAAATATTTTGACTCTGGAGTCTCTGAGTGTTATGAGATCACTTAAGATTTGTGAAGGTGTGGTTGGGATCTTCTTAATGGCCTAATCCAAGACTTCAAACTCAATAGGGCCGTAATGTCTTTGACAACACCTACCCATAAGAAGGTGATGCCATTTATTATTCATGCAGGGTGCAAGAAATTCTAATTAACTACTCCAGTTCATCCATTAATAACTTATTGGGTCTGCAACTATATGTCGAGTGTGCTATTTGCAGAGGAAAAAGATAACTGGTAAAACAATACCAAGTAACTTACCTATAAAATTTAAGCGGAGATATATGAAGTTTATTTCAAAGTCTTGGGAAATACAATCGTAATCGATTAAACACAACACACATCTATGGGAGTGTGACATGTTTGACCGAAAATTTCTCCACAAATAGTCATTCTCTTTCAATTGTTAGGGTTTTGAATTTTATCACTAAAAAGACTATTCTTCAAGATCATTTAAAACATGATATCTCTTGGAATGATTTACTAGTTTCATTAGATTAGGTCCCTTTAAAAGGATCTTCTATATATTTATGTAAAACA
Organism: Vicia sativa; assembly: GCA_021764765.1. Lineage (NCBI taxonomy): Eukaryota > Viridiplantae > Streptophyta > Magnoliopsida > Fabales > Fabaceae > Vicia > Vicia sativa. Next base: position 222,898,569 of record CM038792.1, read on the forward strand.
TGTAATACACTAAGTATTGTTTATTGTAATGATAAATCCTTATATTATTCAATAGTATTTGTATTCCTCCTTGAGTTTTAGAATTAACCACAAATAATGCAATTTTATTTAGTATAATTGGAAGCCTATTTATATTTCTAGACATATGATATACTAGTCATGACAAAAGTATTTTAACATTCAATTAAATACTAGTTAGTTGCAACTTTGTCTAAGAAATTGGTGATTGCAATCTGATAAAGAGAGTTGCATAGAAGGAAATTGCATACAAATGTACTTTTAGAATAGTTGTGACATCTAGTGAGATATTTATGGGTTTATAGGTTATCACATAAAGACAAACAAAGGATTCTAAGGAGACTAATCACTTTTCTGAATATATTTTCTACCCTTTTAGTTTATGTTTATGCACTTTTACCATTATTTACAAATCAACTACACTACATGTACCCCTTATTTATATTACGTGTACATCATGTCTCATGGTGTCGAACTTTGGGGCTTGCAGCGGTGGGATGTCTTGAGTGTGAAAGACTTATTCTCATATATGCTTCATATGTGTGTTAAGTAGTGTGAAGCTATCATAGGGTCTTCCACTTCATTCGATCCCTTATAGGTGAGGTGTATTTACTCATGTGATGTTGTTGCAATGCGCTAGGGGTGCTAATGTACGCACTTTGGCGTTCTTCTCATTCTTCTATGGGTTGTTCTCTTCGCCCTTGATGTAGCCATCCTCCCACACCATGATTTTAGCCAAGGAAATCGTCTCCCTATGGGTAAGGGATTTGATTAAATGTCCAGCCCTCATACCATTATGGAACGCCCCTACGAACATTTCTTTCTTCGAGTGTATAACTTTGATGGGCTCTTCATTGAAGTAATTGAGATATTCCTCGGTGACTAAAAGGATCTTTGGTAGACATTAAAAAGGCTTGTGCTTAACACTTTTCAGTTATGCATTGCAGTTAACTGGTGAATTAATTTCTTCAACAGGTGCACCGTAAGGTTTAGGACGACACAAATTATTCCTAGTTGCAGTGACAAGCTTCCTAGAATTAATATTGACACCCCAAATGAAGTTTCAGGAGGCTTTCTCAATCTCTTTAAGAAGATAAATGGGAAAACAGTATATAGAGATAGAGTGATATATCATACTATGAATCACCTAACCTACAAGAGTAATGCTACCGGCGTAAGAGAGAGTGAAGCATTTCCAAGCCACCAACTTAGAAATCATTTTATCTTCAAGGCTTGAAAATGGCATGCTTGACCATGCCTTTGAAAATAGGAACGTCGAGATAAGTAAAAGGAAAACGACCTTTATTAAAACCCATGAGCATAGTGAGATGATTCGCTCTCCTATCAGACATTAGCACTTTTGGAAGTGTTGATGGATTGACCGGAGGCAAGAGAATAATTCTGAAACAAATTTTTTAGAGCAAAGATGTTTGAAGATTTACCTTTATAGAAAATGAAGATGTCATCAGCATAAAGGATGTGAGATGGAATAATATGCTCTTTGTTGGCTTTTATAGGAATGAGACTGCCAGAATTAACCAAGGAAGATATATGTCTGCTCATAACATCTTTAGCAAGGCAAAAAGAAGATGGGAAAGAGGGTCTCCTTGTCTAACTCCTCTCTTGCAAGGAAAATAGCCATGAGTGGAATCGTTAAAAGCTTCAGACGTAAAGCCAAAATTCAGAATAATAGAGATCCAATGACAAAAAGTATTGTTGAAACCATAACGCTCAAGGACCTTGATGAGGAAACTCCAATTAATTGTATCAAAAGCTTTGGTGATGTCAACTTTAAGAGCGACATAGCCTCCCAAGGTCTTTCTATCCAGAAGATTAGTGACTTCAAAAGCAAGACATAATCAATCCTTAATATTCCTCCCTTTAAAATCATTCTCCTCTTTAGACACCAAAAATGACATAAGTCAAGAAAGTCTATCAACAAAAAATTTAGAAAATTCTTGAATATTCAATCGATCAAATTTATCCGATTTATTCACCGAACCGAATTAACTAAATTCACCGTAAATTAAAATTTTATGGATCATAATTAAATCCTGAAAATAAAAGTACAATTTGTGTTGGATTTAATTTTTAGACTTATTTTGATCGAAGCCAATCGATTTTCCAAACTCTAGTAAAAGCAATTTGATGTTAACAAAAAGAGCATGTTATAATTTGGAAGGTCTCTTTGAACGCATGTTACATAGCATCGCAAGCAATAGTTGATATAAGTCATCATAGTGCACTAAAAAAGTGGTGGTGGGACTATGGATGAATAAAAAAGTGATTTGACTTTGAAATCCCAATTACCTACTCTGTCTTTCTTAAAACAAGAGACTGTTTCTTTAGAAGAAATACATAAATTAAAATTCATTTCATTCAAATATTAAAAAATTCTAAATTCAAATTTAATTAACTGCATATCAACCTTGTTACAACTATCAACTGAGATGTTATTAAACCAACTAATACAGATATAATCAAACATATAATGCATAACTATGATTTTATTTAAAACTATTACTTAGATCACCTAAATTAATGAGTGAAACCATTCTCCTTCACTTTTTCTTCTGATTTTTCATTAGCCTTAACCTTTTCTTCCTCTTTAATCAATTCTTGTTTATCTTTCTCTGCCTTGAGCTTAACTTCCTCATCCTCAATCTTTTTCTTTTCTTCCTCCTCAACCTTTTTCTTTTCAATCTCAAGAGATTGAATCAAATTCTTCAAACAAGACTCATAATCTTCAGTAATAGACTTTGGCATCAAATTTTCAGCAACATCAGCAGGTGTCATATTAGTCTCTCCCAACAACTTTTCAATAACAGGAAACAACTCATCATGAGACTCAACATCTAAGTAATTCCTTGCAAGCACCTTGAAAGCTTCATATCCACAATATGACATCTCTATGTGCTTATCCATCCTCCCCCTCCTAATGAGAGCAGGATCAAGTTTATCCACAAAATTCGTAGTAAATATGATAATCCTCTCCGATCCACACGCCGACCAAATTCCATCTATAAAATTCAACAAACCTGATAAAGTCACCTTACTTTTCTTTCCCTCTTCTTTCTCAGCCTTCTTAATAGGATCCATTTTTTCATCATTCTCATCTTTCTCCTTTTCTCCTTCCTTTGTCCAGTGAGGTCAAGAGAACAATCAATATCTTCGATAACTATAATTGATTTACTCGACGTCTCAATCAATAGTCTCTTCAACTCATTGTTATCCTTAATAGTTGTTAACTCAAGATCATAAACATCGTAGTTCATGAAATTCGCAATAGCAGATATCATGGTAGATTTTCCAGTTCCGGGTGGACCGAAAAGTAGATAACCACGCTTCCATGCTTTCCCGATTTTTGCATAATACTCTTTCCCTTCTTTGAACTTAACAAGATCGTTTATGATCTCTTCTTTCTTCTTCGGCTCCATAGCAAGTGTTTCAAATCTCGCAGGGTGCTCGAATATAGTGTGACTCCATTTCACTGAGCCCCACCAATCATTGCTTGGATTGTTGGTGTAAAGCTTCAACTGCCTATTCTTCGTTGTAATAGCCTTTCCTTCTTCCAACACATGTTGAATGTACGATGAAGTTATAACATCGCGGTTTCTTTTATGGAAGGTTAGTGTTAAGAATCTCTTCTCATCTGAAGTAGGGTAAAATGAAAATGATTGTGATTTTGAAGTGGTGTGATTGGCAGACCACCAAACTTTGATTCCATTGAACTCGTCCACGATCTCTTGATTATCGTCCATGCTTAGGACTAATGGAGTTTGGCTATCTTTGATAACTTCGGCTTTGAGTCTTTTAGCACCTTTTGTTGAGTTTGAGCTAAGATATGTTTGGATGATTTTGTAAGTTTCGCTGTGCTTGAGTTTCTCTCCGGATAACTCATGGAATTTGATTTGTATATATGGATAGAAAAGGGTTGAGAGTTTGCTTGTGTATTTTTGAAAAGATCTACGAAGATGTTGTGGGAAGAATTGTTCATACATGGCATATACAAACATTATGCTAGCCATGATTGAACCTACTTGTGACCATATTTCACCAATTCCCATTGCAATCTCTAGTGATTTGAAATGTGTAAGTATGGACTCAAATGGTGTGGTATTTATAAGAGTGTTTCATGTGTTGTTTCACAAGATGGAAAGGCAAGGACCATGTAGGTTCTCTATGTTTTCTTGTAAATTTCTTGGTGACTAAGTTTTGTGTACTAAGAGACATAAGAGTTGGTAAAATGGCAGTTAACATGATAGATTTTATCATAAAAGTAAAGGTTTTGTCATTGACTTGTACTTGACTAAAAACAAAGATGAGATGCATGTGATTCAAAGCATGGACGTGTACTAGACGTGTTCAACTCTCTTGACTATGATTATTAAATAGTAAAAGCTTTCTCTTTTAACTCTTATGTCTTTTTCGTGCAATACAAGAAGATGACAAAATGAAAAAGTAGTCATGTCAATTGCTTTATGCAAGACGGAAAGAAGTCGAATTTTTTACCACTATGCCACTGTTTGAAAAAAAAATACACTATAGCAGTGTTTTAAAAATCGGACTGGAGATCAAATCGGTGAAGGTACTGGATTACTGATTTATTGGTTGAACCATTGGGTCACTGGTCGAACCGCATGACTAAACCGGATTAAACCGGATAATTCAGTTGATTAAACCGACCTTTATAACAAAACGATATAGGTATAAAACTTGTCGAACCAGATGACTCAATCTCTACAAAATATAATTAGAACTAATTTTTTTTTTAAATATCATTTCATAAATAAATTCACAATTTGATAATTTAAATTTAAATTTTAAATATTTTAAATATTTTAAAAATATCATATCATAAATAAATTTACAATTTGATAATTTAAATTTAAATTTTAAATATAAGTATCATATATAATAAAATAGTACAAAATTACAAAGTATAATTGCAACATAGTATAATTGAATAATTTATAACAAAATAATTTTATTGTCTACTATTTAGTTTCAATAAGTAAAGATTATTTTAATATTAAGATATCCTTCTTCAATATCAAAATTATCTACAAAATCAACCGCATCAACAACATTTTCTTTGTCAATAATATAATTAATTAATTTTATTTTTTATTTAAATATAATATTTTAATAAAATAATCCAAATAAATAAAAAATTTAAATTGCATATTTTTTTAAAAATTTAAAAATTTTGAATAAAAAAATTTAAAAAATTAAAAAATACAGTTGAACCACCGGTTTTAGAAAACCGCCGATTTTTCCGGTTTTCACCGGTTCTTGCCAGTTCTTACCGGTTCAACGACATTCCCGATCCAGCTATTGAACCAGGCCGATTACCTGGCCGGTTCTCGGTTCGACCGGCCGGTCCGGTCCGGTTTTTAAAACACCGCACTATAGTGCCACCTTTTTAAAACAAATACTAAACTGCCACGAAAAAAAGACATGCAGTAATGGTTCATCCCACTGTTGGACGCACGAGGTCCACTTTGAACCTTACATGCACCGGTTCGTCCAAGGGAGGGACGACCGGGTTAACTTTTTTTTTTTTTTTTTTTTTTTAATTATAAATATGAATTTATTTAATTGATTATTGTATATTATGAATTTTAATTGATTATTAATTGATTATTATTTTAATTGATTATTTAATTTGAATTTTTTTTTTGTTTTATATATATTATTTAATTGATTAATATTATTTTAATATATTAAAAAAATTATTATTATTATATTTTTAATTTGTATTAATTATATTTATTTATAATAATATAATTAAATATTTAAATAATAACATCCAACAATAATAAAATTTTATTTATTTAATAAAGATGCATTACATAGTTCACTTTCACTTTCTTCTTGGTGGTTGAAAAACATGTGAACCTGTGTAGCATCTAGTTGGGAATTTTTGGCGGCGTCCTCTTCCACGCGGTTCTGTTGGAGGATCATCTTCACTTAGAGGAGTACTATCGGATGATAAATTTTCTTCCTCTTGGTTTGATGGACCTTCTTCAGTACCGCGTTCAATGTCATCAACACCAAAGTCTGACATACTCAATAGTTGCTCATCTGTTAGATCAAAGTTGGAGATGTGTTGAGGCACCGGTATGGTTGAGAGTGGAACATTAGATTCAAAAGGTGGACAATATACATTTTCAAACGATGGGTTGTAGGTTGGTTGTTGGAATTGTGAGGATGGAAAGTCATAGTTAGGTTGAGAGGAGGATGTGGTAAAGGTATGTTGTTGAGAGTGAGAGTGAGAATGAGCGTAATCGAAGTTTGGTTGAGGGATTGGAGAGTACTGGTAGGTTGGTCGATTTGTGGTTTGGAAGGGTTGATGTGGTGGAAACGGATTTAGGGGTTGTTGTGAAGAGGTGGCATAGAATGAGTTGTGTTGTGTGGTTTGGGTGTGATGATATGTTTGTTGTTGGAATGATGATGTTTGTGGTTGGAAAGGTGATATATGTTGTTGGAAAGGTGGGGGCATTGTTTGTGGAATATGTTGATGCATGTTGGGTTGGATAAGAGGCAAATTGACGGGGGTCGTTTAAAAATTGTGGTTGAGAAGGAAACACAAAAGGAGTACTTCTAAACCAATTAATATATTCATTGGTATGGATGAATTCTCCATTCAAACGGTTCCCATTCAAAACCAGATTTCTTCTATTGTTCCACTCTTGATTTTCTTGTTCATTGACGGTACTCCAATGGACACCCCAATTGGTTTGCATGTCGGTATCGTGTTGTTCTATCAAACATCTTGGTTGAGAAGGGATATCTTGCTCAAATCCAAACATGAATTTAACCCGATCCGATTGATGCATCTCAACAATGTGAAGACATATAATCGGAGTCGTCGCACTCCACACACGCCTATCAGCACGAACAACTTCTGGATATGCAGGGTATGGCCTCCATTTAAACTGTTAAAGAAAAAAATTAATTAAGTGTTCTAATACATATAATTAAATAGTTATTTTGTGGTTATACGACTTACATCAGAAGGAATCATGTGATCAAAATGATTTCGATATCCACGTAAAAAATTACGGGGATTTGTTTCGTACTCCATGCCTCTTTGAGCGAACCTAGCATTTTGAAAATAAACACATGTCATAAATTATCCATATGCATATAGAATTTTGTGTATTAAACTATGAAAATATAATTTAAAGTTACCTGGTGGCGTATGGATATTCGGGTACTTGGTTACTCATAGGAGCAATGAACGGTATATGCCAAAATGCCCAAATGTTCAAGAGGAGTACGCAACCACCAATGCTTTTGACTCCTTTATAGGACGCTTTGCACATACACCTATACAAGTTAGCCAAACATGAAGAGCCCCAACTATAATTATTGCATGTTTCTAAATTCCCAACAAACTGTATCCAACAATAATGCATCAAATTTTGACTTTTGTTAGGGAATAAAAAACAAGAAATAAGAAGTAAAATGTAGATTTTTGCGTGGAGGATGTTTTCCTCTTCGGTAGGTGTTTCCCTATTTTTTAGATAGGCTAACACCTCTTGTAACCATGTTATTTTTACTTGATTTTTCACTCTATCTTCGGTCGCCGGTTCTATACCCAAGTGTTCCATATATACACTTCTCCCAAGTTGTGTTGGACCATTAACTGCTTGGCCATCAATACGAAGACCAAATAACATACGTACATCTTCCAAAGTGATGGTAGATTCACCCGTTGGAAAATGAAACGTTTGCGTCTCCGGTCTCCATCGTTCTAACAGAGCAACAACAAGCTTTGAGTCCACCTTAGTTGTGTGGATTTTTGCAATGTCGCCAAATCCGGCTTGATTTAAATATGGAATGATACGAGCACTAGGTGCCTCAAGACAATGAGAATGAAGTCTAAACCTAGTGTGACCTTGTTCCTGTTGAAAAAAAGTGTTAAAAAAATGCCTCAAGACAATGATATATATAAATTCAAACCTCATTGATAATTTAAAAAACTTACGTATTCGGCGACGTTAGCGGGTGTTCCACGGTGTTTATCTCCCATCCATAACAATTGCTCCATTGAAATAGTTAACAGAATAATAAAACTTGAATTTAAAGACTGTATGAAAATATAAGGAAGAGGAATGGTTGTGTGATTGATTATAGTAATGAGGAGGATTTTTATTGGGAAAAATTCCTAAGAATGCATGCAAAAACTTACTGTATATTAACATGTTTTTCAGATGATTGGACAATACGTAGGTTTGCAGGATAATGCATGGGAAGCTTAACATTGCATGTTGGACATTAATAGGTCGTCCCACCCTAGGACGCATGCTCACTGTTGACCGCAGGGGATCGTCCCACCCTAGGACGCATGCTGCAGGGGGGTCATCCCAGCCTAGGACGCTTGGCTGAAAAGTTGGCATTGGGTCGTCCCACTGCTGGACACACGGGGCCCACTCGATTTTGTTTCATTCCCTGAATTTTCCCACGCATGCAAAGGGTTTAGGGACTATATATGCATGCATTCTCTTAATTTTTTTGTATATCTTCCCAAACACTATCAATTTTCCCAAACACTATCAATTTTCCTAAACACTATAAATTTTAATGCCTCAGAAAAATATCATCGTAACTGCACATTACAATGGTACAATTTTCAATGATGTTAATATTGGCTTCTCATTTGTCAATACAACAATTAAACGGTTCAAGATCCACGTTAATTCTGATTTGCTTCATTTGAAAGAGCAGATAGAACAAAAAATACAATTGTTGGTACGAGAAATTATTTATCAACTTCCGCTATTTAACGGAGACGATGGAGACGTGTTTTATGTAATGAAACCTCTAGAAGACAACGACGGCGTCAGAGTGATGTTTGACTATCACACTGTTTTTGGTCAACTTGAGTCTATTGAACTTTAGGTTCATGTTGTTCCTGTGGAGGCATACCAAATGCAAGAGTCACAGCAACACCAATATGGAATGAGTCAACCAACTGATGAGGAACTTACACAAAACAACGAACCATTCATAGCAAATGAGGAGGTTGGTGAATACAATGACGATGAACTCGGTGAGATCCAATATGAAGATCTATTTGGAGATGATGATGACAATGAGGTCAATCCTTCCCATACTCCAGACGTGCCACCGATGAACTTGTACAATCCACCTGTTCATATGACAAATGTATGTTTGGAGGCACAACCAGTTTCTGTTTTTAGCAACTTGGCTCCCTATCACATGGGTGATAACTTAGAGCTTGGAATGGAGTTTGAAAACAAGGAAGTGTCCATGGCTATGCAACAATGGCATATAATCAATTGTCTTGAGTATTGGGCATACAAATATGATAATACAAGATACATAATAAAGTGTAAAGACAAAACATGTCCATTCAAATGCAGAGCTGCGGTCCGTAAGAAGAACGCAAAATGGGTGATTGCTAAGCTACGTGGTCCACACACTTGTGCAACGCGTTCCATGGGTCAGGACCACAGACAACTTACTTCAAATCTTGTAAGTCAAAGCATAAGGGAACTTGTTAATAGTGACCCTTCACTTAAAGTCAAGGTAATCATCGCTCATGTTATTGAAAAATTCGGGTACACAATATCATATAGGAAAGCGTGGATTGCTAAGGTAAAGGCCATAGAATCATTGTATGGAAATTGAGAGACCTCTTACAACGATCTTCCACAATGGTTGTTGATTATGAAAACCTACCTCCCAGGTACCGTTATAGATTTGCAAACACTACCTGCGATTTCAAATGAAGGAACACAGTTGGGTGACAGAAGGATATTCCATAGGCTATTTTGGGCATTTCAACCCTGTATCAGAGGTTTTGCTTATTGCAAGCCTATTGTGCAGGTTGACGGAACATGGTTGTATGGGAAGTATAGAGGCACCTTGTTGATGGCTGTCGCACAAGATGGGAATGGTAACATTTTTCCAATAGCTTTTGCAATAGTTGAAGGTGAGACAAATGATGCTTGGAGTTTCTTCTTGAGGAATTTGAGAAGGCATGTGACACCTCAAGCCAACTTGTGTCTTATATCTGACAGGCATGCATCAATCAAGAGTGCATATGAAAACCCTGAAAATGGATGGCAACAATCTCCAACTACACATGTGTACTGCATAAGACACATAGCGCAAAACTTCATGCGTGAGATTAAGGACAACGAACTTCGCAAAAAATTTATCAACATGGGTAAGAATCTACAATTAAACTTACTACTTGTGGTTCAATATTTTGGAAATTTTTTTTGACAATTGTTACAACAGGATATGCGTTGACGGAGGCATCATTTAATTACTACGGAGGTGAAATACATAGAGCAAATAAGGATGCCATAAGGTGGATAAGCAACATTCCCCGAGAGAAATGGGCAAGGGCATATGACGGTGGACAACGATGGGGACACATGACAACTAATCTTGCAGAATCATTGAACTCGGTTCTTAAGGATACTCGTAATCTTCCAATCACAGCTTTGGTTAAGGTAACATACTTTCGAATGGGATCTTTGTTTGGGAAACTAGGTCATCAGTTGACACAATTGTTGGCTTCTGGTCAAACCCATACAGCTACATGCATCAAGGGATTGGCACAAGAAGTTATTGAAGCAAACAGTCATAATGTCATGCAATTCGACCGTGAAAGATTCTATTTCATGGTGGCCGAAAGAATAAATCGGCGCGACGGTCGACCATTAGGTACTTTCAATGTTGATCTTAGGAAGCGAGTATGTGATTGTGGAAAATTTCAAGCTTTTCACTTGCCTGCTCCCATGCTATCGCAGCATGTGCTAGTATACGACAAGACTACACCATGTACATACTTGAGGTGTTCACAATTCTTAATATTTTTAAAGTCTACCAGGAAAGCTTCCTTGAACTACCACATGAGGAAAATTGGCCACAATATACAGGACTTACACTCTGCCATGACGATAATATGCGAAGGAAAAAGAAAGGTCGCCCAAATAGTACTCGCATTAGAACTGAAATGGATGAATGTGAAAAACAAAAGAGGTTGTGTGGGATCTGTCGTGAAGTAGGTCATATACGTAGCAAATGTCCGAATGTAGCTGGCCCGTCTAATAGGCCTTAGTGTTTTCATAAATATTTTAGCAATGTAATATCAACCAATGTAATGTCATGTCTTTATAATGGTTCCTTTCATTTCAAATTCAACAGACAACAAACAACAACAACCTAAGAACAAATAATGACACAATAAACTGATAAAACGACCAAGAACACAACAGATCTACGCGATTACAACAATCAACACAATCGGATCCTCCGGTGTTAGCATCATCGTAAGGACACAAGCGTCGTTATACACAAGTCTTAAAGACGGAGTTTCTCCATTTGGGCCGGCAACCATAACTTTCCTCTCAATTTTAACGATCTTATCACCATCAGCAATCTCTCCGTCTAACCAACGATTCAATTCTCTCTTCAAATGCTCCAACGTCTGCGTGTTCCAAAGCAACATCTTCATTGAAGGCTTTATTGGTGAATAAATCACATAAGCATCTCTTTTCATGAACGGAAAAGTTGGAAGTTGTTCCTCTAACCCTGATGATGGACGTGTTTGTCTCCAGAATTCAGACATACTTACAAGCGAGATAATTATTTTGGTTCGAAAAAGAGATGAGCACGCTTGACCTCTTTATAATAAATAAAAATATATTAAAAGGTTATTCCGTTCGTCTGTTGGATGGGCGAACCTGACACACTTTTTTAAATATGTGAAATTTTCATAAAAAAATTTCAAACTGTATCGAAATAAAAATATAATAAATTAATTATTTTTTTTTAAAAAATATTCTTTGAAATATTCAATTAATTATATATTAAAATATTATTCGGTTCGTCCGTTGGATGAACCTGACACACTTTTTTCAATATGTCGCATTTTCGTAACAAATTTTCAAACTGTATCGAAATAATAATATAATAAATAAATTATTTTTTAAAAAATATACTCTTTGAAATATTCAATTATATTATTAAAAATAAATATAATTAATACAAATTTAAAATATAATAAAAAAACTATTTTTAATATTTTTATTATATTAAAATAATATTAATCAATTAAATAATATATATAAAAACTAATTTAATTAAATAAATTCATATTTAAAATCAGAAAAAAAAAAAAAGAAAAAAAAAGTTAACCCGGTCGTCCCTCCCTTGGACGAACCGGTGCATGCAAGGTTCAAAGTGGACCCGTGCGTCCAACAGTGGGACGAACCATTGCTGCATGTCTTTTTTTTCGTGGCATTTTAGTATTTTGTTTTAGAAAAGTGACAATGATGTATTTTTTTCCAAACAGTGGCATAGTGATAAAAATTTCAAAGAAGTCACCCAAAACAAAATATATTAATTCTAAATATTTAAATAAATCAAAACTTAATTATAAAACTATAAAAAAGAAAAGATAGATACAAAAATATGTGGGCTACCCAAAAATAAATACAAAAAATAAAAAAGCAAAAAAAAAGTCTATAAATTAAATAAGTGATCTAGCGAGTATGATGTAATTGAAATCTTTTTGACAAAAAAAATTTATTTCCTTTAAAAATCATTTTCATAAAAGGCTCTTCACTAACACTATAAAAATTTGTAATTTATGAGGTGAAAATCATCTCACAACTCTCAACTCTTAAAATCACCCTGCAATTAAAAACTTAAAACTTGTGAAACATACAAACATTACGCAAATTTAGTCACAATTTTTTGCAAGGTGAAAATCACACCGCAATGTTGTCGGATAAAAAATCATGTTGTAACTTTGCTAGGTGTAATTCATGTTGCAATATTCTAGGCGACGTGATTAGAGCAATGTGACAATTGTGGCAGGATGCAAATCAGAATTTATTTGTTAGGTAAAAAATTCTTCGCAACTCATGTTTGTCAGGTTAAAAATACCTCACAACTTTTATGATCTATTATTTGCATGATATTTTACCCTTGCTTATGAAAATTTATTTAATAAAATATATTTTATTATATTTATATATTTTTTGAATAATCAATAACTTTTATTAAGCCAAGACAATGAGTACGTGGTGATTGCTAGGATCCAAGTAAACAACCAAACAACTAACAAACTATGACAACATAAACCTAGCAATATACTTTCTCATATAAGAATGAGTTCAACCTCTATAGACTATAGTATCAATTATCTTGTTTCCTATGTGTGCGTTATTCACTTTGCCTCCAAAGCTAACCTCATTCCTATATTTCCACACTTCACATGTAGTTTTTGTTATAGAAATTTCGAGAATACACGTTTTCCAACCCTTACCTTTGCAGCTTGTAGTAATCCAGTTGAGTTCCTCATGCCAATGATTAGCATCCAACCAAAGACATTTTCCCAAATATACTTCATCTCAGCACATTCAAAAAGTACATGATTAATAGTTTCTGGTTGCATACATAAGTTGCATTTATCATCACCATTCAAACCAATCTTATGTAATCTGGCTTTTGTAGCTAGTCTCATATGGCAGGCTATCCAAAGCATGAACTGGGTATGTAGTCTAGCCAAATCTGTAATTGTGAAGTAACTGGTTCCAGCCAGGTAACAGTTGCACTTTCTCTCTTTGTTTTTTAAAATGCCTTTGAGAATCCATGAGCATGAGTCTTTGATTCTCACAGACATTATGTTGTCTTTTTTCACATAGTAACAATTGATCTACTTTATCCAAAGGTTATCTTCCTTGCCACAGAGATTCCACAAGAGTTTCAACATAGTAACAACATTCCAGTCATCAAGAGATACCAGGTTTAAACCACCTTGATTTTTTGGAGCATAAATTTGCTTCCAGGAGATGGAGGACTTCTTAGAAATAACAGCACCATCTGTCCAGAGTAATGTTCTACAAACATCGTTGATTTTTTGCATTACCTTTTTAGGTAAGGGGAGAGAGTGCATCCATTATCTAGTTATGGCATAGCTGACACTCCAAATAAGTTGAATCCCGCATGCATAGGTTAGGAGCTTTGCACTCCAATAAGTTATTCTAGCAACAATTTTATCAATCAAACTTATATAATGGTTGATGGACAATTTCTTACTAGTGAGAGGAACTCCTAAGGACTTGAAGAGAATTTCTCCTTCTTGAAAGGAAGTGATCCTCTTAATGTCTTCTTTAATGTGTTCCTCAACAACTCAAAATAGATCATACACTTAAGAGGGGTTCACCACTAAGCCCAGTATATTTATAGAATTTAGATAAGGTATTCATGAGCAGCACAATAGATTTTTTTATCTCCTCTAACAGACATCAATAAGTCATCAGCAAAGCTAAGGGTAAGGATGTTTAAATTTTCACACTTTGAGTGGAAATTGAAGTCAAAGATGTTCCTCGAATTCTATAAGGTTATATGCAGATATTCCATTATGATAACAAACAAGAGGGGGTAATGGGTCCCCTGCCTGAGACCTTTATTTGCGTGCATAATATATTCTCCATTATAGCAAACATGTATGATACTGTGATCATTGTCAGTATGTTCCCCTTAATAAACTGGCAAGGAATACCAACATCTTTTAAGATTTGCTCCAAGGATTTCCAATTAACTATGTCATGTGCTTTTTGAATATCCATTTGAAACATGCACCTAGAAGTGTCACCCTTCTAATTATAACTTTGAATCAACTCATAAGCTATCATTATGTGATCATGAATTTTCTGCCATGAGACAAATGTTGCTTGCCTTTGGTGGACTATGCTATTAAGAACCTTGCTCAACCTAGTAGTAAGAATTTTTTATATCACTTTATAAATTGTAGTACAATAAGATATGATCCTATAATCTTTAACACTTTTAGCCTCATTATTTTTGGAAATCAAAGTCACCAATGTGGTATTTATTGGTTTGTATAACTCTCCTTTGTCAAAGAATTCGCTGATAACAGATAAGAAGTCATTCTTTATAATACTCCAAGCATCCTTGAAGAATTTTTCTCCATATCCATTCATCTCCAAGTTTTAAGATCCCATATACTTTTAAGGGCTGCCATAATTTTATCATAAATAACCATTTATACAAGGTACTTTCTTTAAGCATATATCAATTAGGAACCCGTCACACCCTTTTTGTGAGATACTGTAATTTTAATTATTGAATTAATTGCGAATATTCGATGGAGTTTATAAGGGTGTTACACTTGATCTTGGGGATACTGGTTATCTAGGTGACAAACCAGTTTCTACACCTATTGGTCCTCACTTAAAACTATCATCCAAATATGGTGTGTTCCCTTGGAGGATCCTTCTTCATACGACAAACTCATATGCGGCGAGATAAATCATTTGAAGTGCAGCATCTTAGCCAATATGTGGAAAACCCTTGATTTTGCACTATCTAGCTGCAACCCGCATCCTCAAATATCTGAAGGCTTTCCCGCACGCATATTTTTTCCGTTCTTTCTTTGAAACTCACTGGTTTTGGTAATTTCGACTAGGCACGTTGTCCTGACACTAGAAAATCAGTCACAGGTTTTTGTGTGTTGCTAGGTGACTCTTTGATTCCTTGGCGCTCGAAGAAACAGAAATGAAGCAGAATATCGTGCCCTTGCATCCTTGACTTGTGAGGTTCAACGAATAACTTACCTCTTTGCTGATTTTTGTAACACCCCTTCTAAATTACCCCGAAAATATTAATTAAGGTAATATTAAAATCAGATTTAATTAGAGTCAACACGGAAATCAAGGGATGCCACAATTATGAACTAAATAAAACTCCAGTTAACTCAGTAGTCATGTTACACTGAGGGTCATTACCAACAATTTCGATTCAAACTAAGACCATGTCTTACACAGCGGAAAATGCCAAAACTCAACGGAATAAAATCAAATCGTAATTATCCCTAAAGTAATCCAAATAACATTTGATTACTAAACAAGTTCTCAGCTATACGTTCCCCAGTGTTACAACC
Source organism: Vicia sativa (assembly GCA_021764765.1). Lineage (NCBI taxonomy): Eukaryota > Viridiplantae > Streptophyta > Magnoliopsida > Fabales > Fabaceae > Vicia > Vicia sativa. The sequence goes on from CM038792.1 coordinate 222,914,548, forward strand.
TATCAGAGCATGACACTGACACGCGGACTCAAAATGACAAAGCTCTAGAGCCATCCTCACCAACTCCTGAGCTGCTAACTTTAATCTGAAATCATTAAAGTAAGGGTGAGATTTCTCATAATTACAATGCATTATAAGCTCCTCAATCAACATATATCACAAGCATATTATTTCACCCATTTTAGCATATTTTCAAATTTCAACACACAGTTACAACCATACAATCATCATTATGCGCAACAATCAACAACAAGAGAATTGTAACACTGGAAGACATCCTAGCATGTTACAATTCCATACAAACACAAATGTAGACACAATGCATGTGGTACCAACACGTGACCAAGTCACACACACTGATCCATCATCAACCGGATCTGAGAATCATCGATTCGCCGGACACCATCGAGTCAAGAATCCAGCCTAACCACCACTATCCACTGGGTACGGTTAACGGCTATACAAGTCAAATTCCACACAATGGGAATTAACTTCACCAGAATGCATATGCATGCACAACACCAACATGCAACATTCAACACAGGTTATGACCACATTCAGTAATCATAAACCATCATCAACCACAACATGATATCATCACCTATCATGAAATAAATCATCACAAAGCATAAAGATGCCAAACGCTTACCCTTCAATTGGTAAGACTATCACTGTAACACCCCTTCTAAAATACCCCGAATATTTTAATTAATTTAATACTAAAACCAGATTTAATCAGAGTCAACACGGAAATCAAGGGATGCCACAATTATGAAATAAATAAAACTCCAATTAACTCAGTAGCCATGCTACACTGAGGATCACTATCAAAAATAATCAATTAAGTTAAGACCATGTCTTACACAGCGGAAATAATACCATCAAATCATACGGAATAAACCAAGTCTCAATTATTCCTAAAGTAATTCCAATAACAATTGAATAATGAATAAATCCTCAACTAAACGTTCCCCAGTGTTACAACCTATCAGAGCATGACACTGACACGCGGACTTAAATATCCTAGCTCTAGAGCCATCCTCACCAACACATGAGCTGCTAACTTTAATCTGAAATTGTTAAAGTAAGGGTGAGATTTCTCATAATTAAAATACATTATAAGCTTCTCAATCAACAATATATCACAAGCATATTATTTCACCCATTCCAGCATAGTTCAGATTCCAATACACCATTACAATCAGACAATTCATTATGCACAACCATTAACAATCAGAGAATTGCAACACTGGAAGACATCCTAACATGTTACAATTCCATGCAATTACAATGCAGACACAATGCATGTGGTACCAACACGTGACCAAGTCACCCAACACTGATCAATCATCAACCGGATACAGTAACCATTGATTCGCCCATACACCACTGGGTCAAGAATCCAGCCTCACCACCCATCATCACCCGGGTAAGGTTATTGGCAATACAAGTCAAATTCCACACAATGGGAATTAACTTCACCAGAATGCATATGCATGCACAACACCAGCATGCAACATTCAACACAGGTTATGACCACATTCAGACATCATAAACCATCATCAACCACAACATGATATCATCAACTATCATGAAATAAATCATCACAAGCATAAAGATGCCAAACGCTTACCCTTCAAATTGTAAGACTATCTACTGGTATATACAACAACAGCAACTAAGATCAACAACTACCAGGTATATACCACACCAACAAAACACATGCTATCAATACAATCATGAATAAACAGCAGGAAGATAACATACAAGCTTCATTCCACGTTCAACCAGTCAGAACAATCCTATACTCATTCTTCCGTCATTCTCATAACTCTCATTGTTCACAAATTGGAAAACATCTCTTTTCAAAATAAAACCCATTAATTATAATTTTCTTCATTTTATAAAAATCAACCTATGAACACACCAATTATCATAAACAGACTCAAAACTAACACATGATGTTCTCAACAATCATGCCCACAATCAACAGCATAAACAGGTCTTCCCTTCACACAATTCTGACACAGTTAAATACCACAGACACACTACTATACATATCAAGTACGCATTGAATAACAACCGCTCAAATCAGAATTTCGACACATTTTCAAAATAATTACAAGTTATAGGAAATCTCTTTATTTTATAAAATAGAGCGTTAAATTTAAGAAACAACGTCCAAAACGGCGACTAAAACGGACTTACGGTTTGAAAGTTATGAATTTTCAAAGTTTAGTATTTTTCAAAAAGTTACAGTGGAACCCGGTTCCTCCCTATGCAGGAACCGGTTCCCACAAAGTTCAAAAATCACGCCCCTGGAAAAATGTATGGGAACCCGGTTCCTACCCCATTGGGAACCGGTTCCTACGTACATTTTTGTCAGTTTTTGAAAGTTTACACTGGGAACTCGGTTCCTCCCCACTGGGAACCGGTTCCCACGACCTGCAGAGTCAAAATCTGCTATTTTGACAGCATTTACCCATTCCAAATCAATTCCAAACATCCCCATACGAATTGCAACATGAGAAACACCAAAATACATCCATTTTACACCATTATAACATCAAACAACATTATTTCATCATTCCTACTTATTATCTGACACACTAATGGTTTTCGACCTACAATCCGACACAGTAGGGACAATTCTACGGAACCCTAGAATTTCTAAACCGGGATTCCTAACATACTATGATCTATACTATTGAATATCAAAACCGATAATATGCATTAATTAATTGAAATCACCACTTACCTTGTGGGTTCTTCGAATTCTGGCACTTCCGATTTTCCTCCTTTCTTTTCCTCTTCTCAATTCCACGTTCTGTGAGTTTTCTCCAAAAGTGATTTTTTTCCTCTTTTCCTTCTTTTATTCCTTTTATTATTCTAACATAATAAAAATAAAATAATAATGTGAGTAGAGTCTTTTACTCCTCACACCCTCACTTCACCCTTCACACCACCAATAATCCCATTTCCGTTTAATTTAATTAATCTCATTAATCCAAAATATTAATAATTATATTCCTAATTAAATTAATAATTAAAATTATAATTATTTAATAATCGAATTAATTGGGGTGTCACAACTCTCCCCTACTAAAAAGAGTTTTCGTCCTCGAAAACATACCTTAGACGAACAGTTCAGGATACGAGTCCTTCATCTGACTCTCCAGCTCCCAAGTGACATTCCCATCTGCTGGTCCTCCCCAAGCCACTCTTACCAATGCGATCTCTTTGCCTCGCAACTGTTTCAACTTCCAGTCCTCAATTCTTGCAGGTACCGCTTCAACAGTCAAATTCTCTCGTACCTGTATATCATCTACCCAAATCTCATGAGACGGATCAGCAATGTACTTCCTTAGCTGAGATACATGGAAAACATCATGCAAATTTGCAAGTGACGGCGGCAAAGTAATCTGATATGCAACCTTCCCAATTCTCTTGGTAATCTGAAACGGACCAATAAAACGTGGAGTCAACTTCTTTGACTTCAAAGCTCGACCAATACCAGTCATCGGAGTAACTCGCATAAAAACATGTTCTCCTTCACTAAACTCAAGATCTTTCCTCCTCTTATCGTGATAACTTTTCTGACGACTCTGAGAAGTCCTCATCTTCTCCTGAATCATCTTAATCTTTTCCGAAGTCTGTTGGACAATTTCCGGTCCAATCACAACACTCTCTCCAGATTCATACCAACACAACGGTGTCCGACACCTCCTACCGTACAATGCCTCAAACAGAGCCATACCAATGCTCAAATGAAAACTATTGTTGTAGGTAAACTCAATCAATGGTAGATAACTATCCCAAGCTCCACCTTTCTCCAACACACAAGCCCTCAACAAATCTTCCAACGACTGAATCGTTCTTTCCGTCTGGCCATCTGTCTGCGGATGATAAGCAGAACTCAATCGCAACTTAGTACCCAAAGCTTCTTGCAATCTAGAACTTAGATGTAAACCTCGGATCTCGATCCGACACAACACTAGAAGGAATACCGTGCAAACTTACGATTTTTCTCAACATACAATTATGTCAACCTCTCCATCGAATAATCCATTCTTATTGGAATAAAGTGAGCAGATTTCGTCAACCGATCAACAATAACCCAGATAGAGTCACAATTCTTCGCTGTTCTTGGCAACCCCGACACAAAATCCATTGAAATGCCATCCCATTTCCATTCCGGAACAAACAACGGTTCCATCAATCCCGACGGCTTCTGATGTTCAATCTTTGATCTCTGACAAACTAAACACGCATACACAAACTCGGCAATTTCCTTTTTCATTCCAGGCCACCAAAACAACTTCTTCAAATCGTGGTACATTTTAGTAGCACCGGGATGAATACTCAACCCGCTGCGATGTCCTTCTTCCAAAATACTCTTCCTAATCTCGGCAACATCCGGAACACACACCCGATCACCAAATCTCATAAATCCATTCTCATCAATTCTGAACTCGCCTCCTTGACCTTGGTTGATCAATGTCAATTTATCAACTAACCCAACATCAGATTTCTGTCCATTCCGAATTTCTTCCAAAATACCACTGGTCAGCTTCAACATACCCAATTTCACACTATTCGGAGTAGTTTCACATACCAAACTTAAGTCTCTGAACTGCTCAACCAAATCTAACTCACGAACCATCAACATCGACATATGCAAGGACTTTCTACTTAAAGCATCTGCAACAACGTTTGCCTTACCAGGATGGTAATTCAAACCGAAATTATAATCCTTTAGGAATTCTAACCATCTCCTCTGCCTCATGTTCAACTCTTTCTGATCAAAGAGATACTTCAGACTTTTGTGATCACTGAACACCTCGAACCGTGAACCATATAAATAATGCCTCCATAACTTCAAAATAAATACAACAGCTGCCAATTCTAAATCATGAGTCGGATAATTCCTTTCATGAATTTTCAATTGTCTCGACGCATAAGCCACAACCTGCTTATCTTGCATCAACACACCACCTAATCCCAACAATGATGCGTCACAATACACAACAAAAGACTTAGTCGGATTTGGAAAAATCAAGATCGGAGCACTTGTCAACCTCCTCTTCAGCTCTCGAAATCCTTTCTCACATTCAGCATCCCAAACAAACACTTGACCCTTCCTGGTCAACTTAGTCAGTGGCAACGCTAGTTTGGAAAATCCTTCAATAAACTTTCGGTAATAACCTGCAAGACCCAGAAAACTACGGATCTCAGAAGCATTCTTCGGCGCTTCCCACTGAGATACTGCTTCTACCTTCGTAGGATCCACAGAAATTCCATTCTTGGAAATTACATGGCCAAGAAAACTCACTTCACTTAACTAGAATTCACATTTGGACAACTTCGCATAAAGCTTCTTCTCTTTCAATAATCCCAATACAACTCTGAGATGTTCTGCATGTTCTTCATCGCTCTTCGAATAAATTAAAATATCATCAATGAATACTACCACAAACTTGTCAAGATACGGATGAAATATCCTGTTCATATACTCCATGAAAACACCAGGTGCATTAGTAACTCCAAACGGCATAACAGAATATTCATAATGCCCATACCTCGTTCTAAAGGCAGTTTTCTGAATATCCTCCATCTTCACACGGATCTGATGATATCCAGACCTCAGATCTATCTTACTAAACACACAAGCTCCAACTAGTTGATCCATCAAATCATCAATCCTCGACAATGGATACCGATCCTTGATTGTCACTTTATTCAACTGTCTGTAATCAACACATAATCTCATTGAACCTTCTTTCTTCTTAACCAACAACACCGGAGCTCCCCACGGCGAAACACTGGGACGAATAAACTTCTTCTCAAGCAACTCCTCCAACTGTTTCTTTAACTCCGCTAATTGATGCCGACATACGGTAGGCGCCATCGACACCGGACTAGTTCCAGGAATCAAATCTATAGTAAATTATACCTCTCTCTCAGGTGGCAATTCACTAACGTCTTCCGGAAACACCTCTGGAAATTCATTCACCACTGGAAATCCATCACTCTTTGCTTTTCCCTCCGCTTCTATTGCAGAATACAACATAAACACCACAGCACCATCATTAATATCTACGCAACTCTAACCATTCATCTCAATTCATTATCCTTATTAGAGCCTCCGTCAACTCATATGGTTCACAAGCTTCTACCAATCTTCATTCATATTCATCACCTTATGTCCCAATTAGATAGCAAGACAATTATATATCATCCAATACGATTTCGTCTACTATCAACAAGAGATTAAGGGTGATCCAGTCCTCAATTTGTCAATAGACATCCGATAATCATACTGGAGTATAAACCATCATTACCAGCACTTCCCATTCTCAGAATCGTACTCGCCTTTTTGCACTTCCAACTATGACTCACGATCCAAATGATTCCAACAACTCTAACCACTCTTGCACTATCTTCTCAAGCAGTACCTCGTACCAATGACTTGCAATTGGAACATATCCGGGAAGCATCTCTCCTCCCCCACTTAGTTTCACACTACTCCTGCAATAATCAGTCAGAAAAGTAACAAGTACCGACAGTGTTGTACACACTTGTCGCGTACAAAGGGATAATGACATTAAGACACTGGTCACAACGACCGACTATGCTCTGATACCACTATTGTAACACCCCTTCTAAAATACCCCGAATATTTTAATTAATTTAATACTAAAACCAGATTTAATCAGAGTCAACACGGAAATCAAGGGATGCCACAATTATGAAATAAATAAAACTCCAATTAACTCAGTAGCCATGCTACACTGAGGATCACTATCAAAAATAATCTATTAAGTTAAGACCATGTCTTACACAGCGGAAATAATACCATCAAATCAAACGGAATAAACCAAGTCTCAATTATTCCTAAAGTAATTCCAATAACAATTGAATAATGAATAAATCCTCAACTAAACGTTCCCCAGTGTTACAACCTATCAGAGCATGACACTGACACGCGGACTTAAATATCCTAGCTCTAGAGCCATCCTCACCAACACCTGAGCTGCTAACTTTAATCTGAAATTGTTAAAGTAAGGGTGAGATTTCTCATAATTAAAATACATTATAAGCTTCTCAATCAATAATATATCACAAGCATATTATTTTACCCATTCCAGCATAGTTCAGATTCCAATACACCATTACAATCAGACAATTCATTATGCACAACCATTAACAATCAGAGAATTGCAACACTGGAAGACATCCTAACATGTTACAATTCCATGCAATTACAATGCAGACACAATGCATGTGGTACCAACACGTGACCAAGTCACCCAACACTGATCCATCATCAACCGGATACAGTAACCATTGATTCGCCCATACACCACTGGGTCAAGAATCCAGCCTCACCACCCATCATCACCCGGGTAAGGTTATTGGCAATACAAGTCAAATTCCACACAATGGGAATTAACTTCACCAGAATGCATATGCATGCACAACACCAGCATGCAACATTCAACACAGGTTATGACCACATTCAGACATCATAAACCATCATCAACCACAACATGATATCATCAACTATCATGAAATAAATCATCACAAGCATAAAGATGCCAAACGCTTACCCTTCAAATGGTAAGACTATCCACTGGTATATACAACAACAACAACAACTAAGATCAACAACTACCAGGTATATACCACACCAACAAAACACATGTTATCAATACAATCATGAATAAACAGCAGGAAGATAACATACAAGCTTCATTCCACGTTCAACCAGTCAGAACAATCTTATACTCATTCATCCATCATTCTCATAACTCTCATTATTCACAAATTGGAAAACAGCTCTTTTCAAAATAAAACCCATTAATTATAATTTTCTTCATTGTATAAAAATCAACCTATGAACACACCAATTATCGTAAACAGACTCAAAACCAACACATGATGTTCTCAACAATCATGCCCACAATCAACAGCATAAACAGGCCTTCCCTTCACACAATCTTGACATAGTTAAATATCACAGACACACTACTGTACATATCAAGTACGCATTCAATAACAACCGCTAAAATCAGAATTTTGACACATTTTCAAAATAATTTCAAGTTATAGGAAATCTCTTTATTTTATAAAATAGAGCGTTAAATTTAAGAAACAACGTCCAAAACGACGACTAAAACGGACTTACGGTTTAAAAGTTATGAATTTTCAAAGTTTAGTATTTTTCAAAAAGTTACGGTGGAACCGGTTCCTCCTACGAGAACCGGTTCCTCCTATCTGAGAACCGGTTCCCACAAAGTTCAAAATTACGCCCTGGAAAATGTATGGAACCGGTTCCTACCCCAGGAACCGGTTCCTACGTACATTTTGCGGTTTTGAAAGTTTACGGAACTCGGTTCCTCCAGGGAACCGATTCCCGACCTCTGAGTCAAAATCGCTATTTTGACAGCATTTATCCATTCCAAATCAATTCCAAACATCCCCATACGAATTGCAACATGAGAAACACCAAAATACATCCATTTTACACCATTATAACATCAAACAACATTATTTCATCATTCCTACTTATTATCTGACACACTAATGGTTTTCGACCTACAATCCGACACAGTAGGGACAATTCTACGGAACCCTAGAATTTCTAAACCGGGATTCCTAACATACTATGATCTATACTATTGAATATCAAAACCGATAATATGCATTAATTAATTGAAATCACCACTTACCTTGTGGGTTCTTCGAATTCTGGCACTTCCGATTTTCCTCCTTTCTTTTCCTCTTCTCAATTCCACGTTCTGTGAGTTTTCTCCAAAAGTGATTTTTTTCCTCTTTTCCTTCTTTTATTCCTTTTATTATTCTAACATAATAAAAATAAAATAATAATGTGAGTAGAGTCTTTTACTCCTCACACCCTCACTTCACCCTTCACACCACCAATAATCCCATTTCCGTTTAATTTAATTAATCTCATTAATCCAAAATATTAATAATTATATTCCTAATTAAATTAATAATTAAAAATTATAATTATTTAATAATCGAATTAATTGGGGTGTCACAATCACCGGTATATACAACAACAATAACAACAACTAAGATCGACAACTACCAAGTATATACAACACCAACAAAACACATGATATCAATACAATCATGACTAAACAGCAGAAAGATAACATACAAGCTTCATTCCACGTTCAACCTGTCAGAACGATCCTATACTCATTCATCCACCATTCCCATAACTCTCATTGTTCACAAATTGGAAAACGGCTCTTTTCAAAATAAAATCCATTAATTATAATTCTCTGCATTTTATAAAAATCAACCTATGAACACACCAATTATCGTAAACAGACTCAAAACTAACACATGATGTTCTCAACAATCATGCCCACAATCAACAGCATAAACAGGTCTTCCCTTCACACAATCCTGACACAGTTAAATACCACAGACACACTACTGTACATATCAAGTACGCATTGAATAACAACCGCTCAAATCAGAATTTCGACACATTTTCAAAATAATTACAAGTTATAGGAAATCTCTTTATTTTATAAAATAGAGCGTTAAATTTAAGAAACAACGTCCAAAACGGCGACTAAAACGGACTTACGGTTTGAAAGTTATGAATTTTCAAAGTTTAGTATTTTTCAAAAAGTTACAGTGGAACCCGGTTCCTCCCTATGCGAGAACGGTTCCCACAAAGTTCAAAAATCACGCCCCGGAAAATGTATGGGAACCGGTTCCTACCCCTGGGAACCGGTTCCTCATTTTGCCGCTTTTGAAAGTTTACAGAACTCGGTTCCTCCCCACTGGGAACCGGTTCCCACGACCTGCAGAGTCAAAATCTGCTATTTTGACAGCATTTACCCATTCCAAATCAATTCCAAACATCCCCATACGAATTGCAACATGAGGAACACTAAAATATATTCATTTTACACCATTATAACATCAGACAACATTATTTCATCATTCCTATTAATTATCTGACACATTAATGGTTTCCGAACTACAATCCGACACAGTAGAGACAATTCTACGGAACCCTAGAATTTCTAAACTGAGATTTCCTAACATGCTATGATCCATACGGTCGAATTAAAAACCGATAATACAAAATAATTAATCAAAATCACCCCTTACCTTGTGGGTTTTTCGACTTCCGACATGAAATGGTTTTTCTCCTTCCTTTTCCTCTTCTCAATTGCACGTACTGATAGTTTCTCCAAAAGTGGTTCTTTTTCTCTTTTCCTTCCTTTATTCCCTTAATTAGTCTAACATAATAAAATAATAATGTGAGTAGAGTCTTTTACTCCTCACACCCTCACTTTACCCTTCACACCACCAGTAATTCCATTTCCATTTAATTTAATTAATCCCATTAATCCAAAATATTAATAATCATATTCCTAATTAAATTAATAATTAAAAATTATAATTATTTAATAATCGAATTAATTGGGGTGTCACAATTTTTCGCATCACCTTCTCTACTCCTGCATCACTTTACTGTGACAACAAATATGCTATATACTTGGCGCAGTAAGCACATAGATTTATACTGACATGTCATTCGAGAGAAGTTGCAGTCTAAACTCATACACCTTATGTTTCTTCCTTCTATGTCCCAACTTGAAGACTTTGATTCCTTAGCGCTCGAAGAAACAGAACACAGTGTCTCGTTCATCTACTGAAGCAGAATATCGTGCCCTTGCATCCTTGACTTGTGAAGTTCAATGGATAGCTTACCTCTTTGTTGATTTTCGCATCACCTTCTCTACTCCTACATCACTTTACTGCGATACCACATAAGCTATATATTTGGCGCATAATCCCACATTTCATGAGCACAATAAACACATAGATTTAGACTGTCATGTCTTTCGAGAGAAGCTGCAGTCTAAACTCATACACCTTGTTGTTCATTCTCTGTCCTAGCTTGTAGACGTTTTCACAAAGTCGCTTCATGCTCCACTCTTTAATTCATTCTTGTCTAAGTTAGGATTATGTACTATACACACTTCAACTTGTAGGGAGATATCAATATAATCATTTCAATATAGTTATATTAGGCAATCACGTAGTTAGAAATAGATAAGTAGCTTTCCTTTTAGGGAATTTCTTCACCCACCTAGTAGGTTTCTCCCACACCCCTGAAAAACCAAAAATATCATTCGCAAGTTAACCTGCGAATTCACCTTGTTGGGTGAATTCGCAAGTTAACCTGCAAAGTGACCTCTGGGTGAATTCATAGGTTAACTTGCGAATTCACCTTATTTTTTTAAAATCATGGATTATTTCGTAAGTTAACTTACGAATTCACCCTACAAGGTGAATTCATAAGTTAACCTACGAAATGTTCCCTATGTTGTTGTTTTTTAAATAATCATGCATAATTCGCAAGTTAACTTATGAATTCACCTGATTTAGTGCATTTCGCAAGTTAACCTGCGAATTATGCAGAAACATAACCAAAACTCAATTTTGGTTGAAACTCAATTTTGTTTTGTGGTGTTTTTTACATTCAAAAAGTAATACATTTAGATAAAATAGAATATACATAAAACTTATATATACGCAAACCATGTAAATAATAATATGTTATAAATAATAAAGAGAAAACATGTTAGAAATATTATTACTTAAATTGTTCCGAACAAAATGCGATCATACAAAATCAAATAAAAAACATAAAGGTTGTTGGGTATGCCTAATTCTGACCCCTCGCGCCCTCATCTGTCGGTGGTAACACGCAGTACGCTCTGCCCTAACGACCATCATCTCCACCACGACAACTGCATCGGGTCTGCCTCAATCGATAATCCCGTCATCCAACGCCTCATGTCCAATTTGGTGGATACTCTAACAGATGGGAAGTAGATAAACGACATGATCATCCTCGGCATGCTCGTTTTCCAAGAGCTCTTCATGTGCTGGCCTCGGCAGACGTCCATCAGCCTTCGATTTCATGTAAGGGTGAGACACCAAATAGAACCATGTCGTGTACCCCTCCACAGAGTGTCACATACGGGATGCCTGCATCAAGCAAAACTCCTCTGACATAACATGATTCTCCTAATCCTATAAGATATCATCTAGAGCCCTCCATGTGATGGTGTCGGGAGCAGCCTGGAAAGGAGATCAGGGTATGCTCTGCACATAGCCAAACTGGCGCATACACTGCTCGGGCAGATACCGGACCATTATGTTAGCCCAACAGACTAGCCACCCGGAGTATAACAAAATAGTATCAAAGGGGATAACCTCCCGGTAGTCCTCAAACGAGGTCCAGATGATGTTGTCATGTTGGGTGCGATCAAGGAACACCCGGTAAGGAGCCACATTATCGTTGCCCCTGTTGAGAATAAACCTGGCAGCCCTGGGCATAAAGTCCTTATAGTCGGGATCCAAGTAGTAACCATGGATCCGGTGAAAGTACGATAAAATCTAGCTCTGCATCAAAAAAAATAATGTTAACATAATTAAAATCAATTAAAATTAATTAAAACTACTTAAAATTAATTTTTAAAATAAAAACGTACCTTGAGTAGTGTGCACGAGCCGGTAAGCGCCCTAGCCCTCCACCTAGAAGCTTCATTGAGCTTCTAGTATAGGTATGTAAGAACAGCGGCACCCCAATTCTAATTATGAAATGTATAAAGGTCCGTAAAATATCTCAGGTAGGCCACGTCGGTGTAGCGGCCACTCGTGTCCACAAAGATGGGTGTGTCTACCAAGTACATCAAAAAACACCGGATGGCACAGCCCCGGTGATACTTAACAAAAACATCCTCCGCAACATGCTCTCCAGCTTCATGTGCATCTCTTTTTGTATGAGCTTCTTGACGGAGGTGCTCCTCATATAACTCCTTCAGATAGGAGAATGTCACGTGCACCCTTTTTGTGGAGTCGCAGTCCGCAGCAACTCTATATGGATCAGCTCCTAGGTACTAAACCATCAAATCAACAGCATCAAGTCTGGTTATCTTTGAATGGTTGAGCAACTTACCTCTAATGGGTAGTCGGAGCAAGCATACAACATCGTCAAGGGTGATCGTCAACTCCCCAACTAGAAAGTGGAAAGATGATGTCTCCCTATGCCATCTCTCAGCAAAAGCACCCTACATGTCGGTGCTAATAGTCTCGTAATCAGTACTGTACAATCTGGTAAGACCGGATGCGAGGATAGCAGTCTAGAACCACTGAGTCTTCGGAGTATACAGTTCAAAGATCTTGTGGGAGTGGTTAGAATGTTTCAACACCTGTCTTTCCTGAAACATAAGAATCAAACGAAAATAAATAAATAATTCGAACGGCCAATAAACGAAAATAAATAAATAATACGAAAAAAAATGAAAATAAAATAAATAATACAAAAATAAAATAAATAATACGAAATAATATGAAAATAAATAAATAATACAAAATAAAAATTAAAATACCTCTCTGCCCCAGACATAGCAGGCAGTATGGTCCCCATAATAAATCAGGAGGGATCTGTCATATGGTCCTCCTGGATAGCCAGCATCCTCCGCCTCTACAGGCTCCTCAACATCGTCGTCGGCTCTTTAGGCCTCCTCCATCGGCGACTCGACCTCTGGTACCTCCTCCTCATGTGCACAAGAGGAAGACGCCTCATGGAGACGACTCCTCTGTCGTAGTGCAGAAGGTGATGCTATATCAAGTTGTGACATTTGTTCCCTTTGTGCTCTTGCCCTTTGCTCGCGCTCTCGACGAGCCGACGCTGTCTGGCTTTGTCTGGCCTGTCTCAAACGTGTCATCTGGTTATCCTGATTGGCCATTTTACTGAAATAAAATACAACCAAAAGTAATTCAAAAATAATACAGCCAAAATTCACAGGTTAACTTTAGAATTTTTCATTCAGACCAAAATTTGCAAGTTAACCTGCGAAGTCTCCTCTGGTACACTTCGCAAGTTAACTTGCGAAACCCCCTTCGTCCAGATTTTTCAAAACCAGAATTTCAGACCCAAAACCTCCAAAATCCTTTTTTTTCTACTACATTACCTACTACTACTTCATACACTACTACGTTTCTACAACCTAAATCTTATAATCTAATAAAAAATCAGAAATTTGAATAGTGAAGACAGAAGAAAACTTACAAAATTGGTTGAGTTTGAACTTTTGAGGAGTTGAAATGTGTTAGTGGAAATGATGAGAGTGACTTGGAGTTGCTTGAAATGTATTAGCAGTAGTTAGGGTTTAGAGTAGTTTGGGAAGATTTTGAGTAAAGATTGAAATGAATGGGAAAGGGGGAAATTCTGAGTTTTCTAAAATTATACGCAGACTTCGCAAGTTAACTTGCGAATTCCCCAAATAAGGTCAATTAAAGTGAATTCGCAAGTTAACTTGCGAATTCACCTTCTTTTTTTTTAAAACGTGGATTATTTCATAAATTATCTTAGGAATTCACTTTATTTAGGGAATCCGTAAGTTAACTTACGAAACTTGAGAGTATTTTGTATTTTAACTAGGAGTGAAGGAGAATCCAAAAGAAATTCCCTTTTATACCCTTGTACATGATGTATATATGTGGCTGAACACTATTGACTAAGTGAGAGATATGAACACTATTAACTAAGTGACAGATAATGAAAGATATTTTACTTTACACGGGTTTTTATTTTTTCGTGTGCAGTCCTCTCAATATCAACATGTATTCATACTTCTTTATCGGTTAGGAATTTGACGGAGAATCGAGATAGGAAACAAATAGAGAAACATGTGATAAAATGCATCCAATGTTTCTCATGATATAAAGATTTTAATGAACTTGATGAGTAAAGATTCTTGGGATTCTAAACATAAGACATATACTGATGAGGAAGAAAACGATATCTTTTTATAGAAGTGATTTTTAAGGCAAAAGAAGAAAATTTTGTCAAAGAGATCACTTATTTAATTTATTGAGTTTTTTTTTCTTTGTGCATTTTTCCTTTTCTCAGCATTGGGTCAAACCTAGACCCCACTTTAGTCAAATACCATTGTCATATTTATGTCCTATTTTCCCAAGTCTACTAGGTAGTATGTAAAACTTAATCACCAAGAAATTTACAAGAAAACGTAGAGAACCTACATCGTCCTTTCCTTTCCATGTAGTGAAACAATCTAATTGTTGTCCTAATAAATACCATATCATTTGAGTCCATACACCATTCACTTATACTTTTACACATTTCAAAATATTAGAGATGGGAATTGGAATTGGTGAAATATGGTCACAAGTAGGTTCAATCATGGCTAGCATTATGTTTGTATATGCCATGATCGATAAATTCTTCCCACCTCATCTTCGTAGATATTTTCTGAAATACACAGACAAATTCTCAACCCTTTTCTATCCCTATATCCAAATCAAATTCCATGAACTATCCGGAGAGAAACTCAAACACAGCGAGACTTACAAAATCATCCAAACATATCTCAGCTCAAACTCTTCTCAAGGCGCTACAAAACTTAATGCCGAAGTTGTCAAAGATAGCCAAACCCCGCTTGTTCTAAGCATGGACGACAATCAAGAGATTGTTGACGAGTTCAATGGAATCAAAGTTTGGTGGTCTGCGAATCACACGCCTTCCAAATCACAATCGTTTTCTTACTATCCAGTTTCGGACGAGAAAAGATTCTTAACATTAACCTTCCATAAAAGAAATCGCGATGTTATAACTACATCGTATATTAAACATGTGTTGGAAGAAGGAAAGGCGATTACAACGAAGAATAGGCAGTTGAAGCTTCACCAACTCTAGAATCTCGTGGAGTCACACTATATTCGAGCACCCTGCGAGATTTGAAACACTTGCTATGGAGCCGAAGAAGAAAGAAGAGATCATAAACGATCTTGTTAAGTTCAAAGAAGGGAAAGAGTATTATGCAAAAATCGGGAAAGCATGGAAGCGTGGTTATCTACTTTTCGGTCCACCCGGAACTGGAAAATCTACCATGATATCTGCTATTGCGAATTTCATGAACTACGATGTTTATGATCTTGAGTTAACAACTATTAAGGATAACAATGAGTTGAAGAGACTATTGATTGAGACGTCGAGTAAATCAATTATAGTTATCGAAGATATTGATTGTTCTCTTGACCTCACTGGACAAAGGAAGGAGAAAAAGGAGAAAGATGAGAATGATGAAAAAATGGATCCTATTAAGAAGGCTGAGAAAGAAGAGGGAAAGAAAAGTAAGGTGACTTTATCAGGTTTGTTGAATTTTATAGATGGAATTTGGTCGGCGTGTGGATCGGAGAGGATTATAATATTTACGACGAATTTTGTGGATAAACTTGATCCTGCTCTCATTAGGAGGGGGAGGATGGATAAGCACATAGAGATGTCATATTGTGGATATGAAGCTTTCAAGGTGCTTGCAAGGAATTACTTAGATGTTGAGTCTCATGATGAGTTGTTTCCTGTTATTGAAAAGTTGTTGGGTGAGACTAATATGACACCTGCTGATGTTGCTGAGAATTTGATGCCAAAGTCTATTACTGAAGATTATGAGTCTTGTTTGAAGAATTTGATTCAATCTCTTGAGATTGAAAAGAAGAAGGTTGAGGATGAGGCTGAGAAAGATAAACAAGAATTGAGTGAAGAGAAAGAAAAGGTTAAGGCTAATGAAAAATCAGAAGAAAAGAAGTGAAGGAGAATGGTTTCGGTCATTAGTTTAGATAAGATTGATTTTAGTGGTCCAAGTAACATTTTTAAACATTTAATAAAAGCATAGTTTTGTATTATATGTTTGAATATATGTGTATTAAAATTCCGTAAACATTGTGTTACAAGAATATCTCATGTTGAATAAAACTTAATATTCATACCTTCATTAACCTTCTTGGTGTATCTTAAGTATAACTATATATTGCATACCCTCTTTCAAATTCTTCTTACTAATAAAATCAAAATCATTGTCCATAACAAATATTAATATAATATTTAATTATACATTTCTTATTAAGTATTATGCCATACATTAACATAAGCAACATATCTATCATCAAAGAGTTTTATTATTACATATCAATATCAATTATTAAAGAGTCTCTTAAGAATCAAATGCTAATTTGACTCTACTCCAAACTTTCACTATCATGTGTCAATATTTTTTTTAAAAAAAGTGTAGAAAACACCTATCAAACATTGATTCAAATTAACACCTGACAAACACATTGCCGCTGTTAATAAATTAAAAAATAATTAAATATACCATATATTGTATTGATTTTGCATTGACACACATCAAACATCTGAAACATCATAGTGAGATTTTGGAACATCAGCAGCAACACCACCCCAACCATTAGGACAAAATGTGATTACATATTCTAAGGATCCACAACTCACAAGAGGAGAAGGAGCATCAAAAGCATAACTAAAATAATTAGGGCAAGCATCCTTAAATATTTTTGAGTAAACATTGGGCCTACACTTCTCAGGGCTTCCATAACCATTCCTACAACAAACCCTCTCCTAAGTAATCAACCCAAACTAGGGTTTTGCCATTTTCAAATCAAGATGGCCTCTAACACTTCAAGTGGTCATCATGCCTCACCATATACTTCAAAGAATCTCCATGTCAACTTTCAAGCCTTACAAGTCAAGTTTTCTCAGTCAATTGCTTAGATGGTTGAAAATCAGTTGTATTGGACAAAAAGTCAATTGTGGTCAACATACAGTCAAACGTCATAATTTTTGGTCAACATCAATATTTTGAAGTGATATTCATCATTTGATCAAGGGCTGATCATGATTCATCAAGAAAAGTCAAGAATTGGTCAAAAGTCAAAGTTTCTAAATTGGGCTTTCTTAGAGAAAAGTCAACCGAACTTTGACCAGGCAATACTTTCACATACTTTATCAGAAATTTTTCCACCACAGCTCATTTTGAAGATAATTCGATTCTCTACAACTTCATGTCTCACAAGCTTGGGTAGAAAATGCTTCATTTGGAAGTTATGGATCAAAACAATACAGGTCATTTTAAAAGTCAACAAAAAGTTAACTTTTTGCAAAGAAGTGTTCATGAGCATGGAAACTTAAAAGGCTGTTTAGAAGACATCTTGAGCTTTCTAAAAAGTCCAAGAACACCCAAAATTGTTAAAAATTGAGCAAGATACACCTTGTCCAAGTTGAGCATTTTTGAGGAGGTGCGCAAAGAGAAATACTTGACAAAACCAAAAGTTTTGCAAATGGGCCTAACTTTTCTTGATTCAAACATGTTCCTTAGATGAATTGGACCCTCCAAGCCCAAGGCCACGAATTTATCTTTTATTTTTTTTTATTTTGGATTTTTAATCATTTAAAACCAATTTAATTAAAATAAAAGATAGAAAATCAAAAATTAATTGCAAGATGGATTTTCTCTCATCCTTGAGGTCCAAGCAAGCCATTTAATCTGATTATTTTGAAATAATCATGATTGGTAATGAGATTTGATTGAAATTGGCTCAAAAAGGAAATATTTTGTTTGATTCCAAATCAAATAATTTCTCATTGATTGGCTTGATTTTTCTTACAAATTCTTGACCTAATTCACTCTACTATAAATACATGATGCTACTACATGCACAAGGGACAAAATTCTGGCCTCAAAGAACCCTACCAAGCTTCAAAAAATCCGTGCATTGCAAGCAACTAGCAGCCAGCTTTTCAGTCCAATTCAAAGCATTCTAAGCATTCCAACACATTCCGAGAGGTGCTCTGAATCGATCCAGATACTCACAAGCCAACAAAATGCCCAGAATCACGAAATCAAGAACACGGTTTGCATATTCTAACTCAAAATCGATTTCTGATTTTTATGCATATTTAACATGTTTTGATTGTTTGTTTGTGTTTAGAATGAAGTTTTGAAGCTTTCTGCATAGGTTAATTGAGTTTTGAGTACAGGAATAGGAATTCACCATGGCTAGGGTTTGGAGGTCCGAATTAGGGCTTTGCAAATTAGGAAAAATTGGACGAAACCAATGACTCCATCATGTTCAGGGTATCAAATCGAGTTGATCCATGTCTCCATAACAAATTTATGTTACATATTATTGGATTTTGATTTTTGCAGGTGTTAGAGCTACGGACGAACTGTTGCTAAAGGCTGTTGCTACGGACCAAAACCGTAGCTAAAGGTTTAAATATTCAAACGAAGAAGATGATGTTCTTCGCGCGTGTTTTAAAAATTGGTTTTCAGAAAGTTAACTCGTTTATAATGTTTTTGTTTCGTTCCACTAACACAATCTGCAGCTTGGTCCAGTGGTAAGCAGCGCGCGCGTTGAAGGAGAGGGCTTGGGTTCGATCCGTGGCTCTGTCAACCTTTTTTTTTTACACTTGCAAAACTAACCAATTTTCATGTTTTCTTCATATTTTTTCCATTCAATTTAATTTATTTTCAAATAATTTTCTAACACATTAAAAAATCACAAAAAATATTTTCTTTTTGCATTTAGGTCAGAAAAATGCTTATTTAATTTTTGACATGAAAAAATTATTTTTTGCATGCATATTTTAATTAATTGTTAATTAACCAGAAAATTGACTTTTAATTGTTTTTCCTTGCTAAAATCAACCCGGAAAATTCCCAAAAATTATTTTCTCATCTAATTAGGTTTACTAACCCTAAAAACTTTTTTTCTAACTCAAAATATTTTTTACTAACATATTTTCTCTTATTTGCAATCTGATTATTTTCTTTTTCTGATTATTATGTATCTGCTTCCAGGATGTAATAGTTAGGTCAATTTCCCCGCATTTATTTTTCCATATTATGTAACTGCTCATGGGATGTAATAGCTTGATTAGGATTTACTTTCCGTACTCCTATATTATGTAACTTTCCCAAAGCCATGTAATAGCGTAGGATTTACTTTCCGCACTTTACTTTCTGGAATTTACTTTCCGCACCCATATAAACTGCTAGTAACTAGGCGTGTATGGCAAGATAAAAATGAACGTAGGTCACTTCTAATTGGAAGATAACTTATCTGAAGTTAACACACTCTCTTCAAACATGCACCCCCTAGAGTATTCTCTCTCGTTGCCTTTCGATAAATGGTCAAGTCCCTCGAACGTAGAGTATCTTAGCACCATTGTCTAACAATCAAGTATTGTTATTTGTTGATTCTAATCCTTGTTTTATTGTGAGCAGAAGTTGTTATGGATGGAAGGAACGCTGGTAGGAATGATAAGGCTCTTGCTGCGCTGCTGCTATGCAGGCAATAGCTCAGGCTTTCCAACACCCGCCGAATACTGACGAGAACGTTGGGTCCCGTAGTTTGGGAACCTTCCAAAGAGAGAATCCCCCTACTTTGCAAGGAAAGTATGATCCTGAAGGTGCTTTAACATGGTTGAAGAAGATTGAAAGAATCTTTCGTGTGATGGATAGCACTCCCGTGCAGAAGATCCGTTATGGTACTCATAAGTTAAGTTATAAGAATGATGACTGGTGGGTTGACACCCGTCAGAGGCTTGAAGTTGCTGGTGAGGAAGTGACATGGGGAGTTTTCCGTAGGGAATTCATGAGGAAGTATTACCCGGAGGATGTTCGTGGAAATAAGGAGATAGAGTTCCTTGAGCTAAAACAAGGGAATATGTCTATCACTGATTATGCTGCAAAGTTTACCGAGCTGGCTAAGTTCTATCCTCACTATGATGGAGAAAATGTCGAGTTTTCTAAGTGAATTAAATTTGAGAATGGCTTGCGTCCTGAGATTAAGAAAGCGATTGGTTATCAGAAAATCTGTGTCTTTGCGGATTTGATTGGTAGTTGTAGAATCTTCGAGGAAGATAGTAATGCACACTTTAAGATTATGTCTGATAAGAGAAACAAGGGTCAACAGAGCCGTGGGAAACCATATGATACTCCGGCTGGTAAAGAGAAACAGAAAGCGTTTCAAGGGCGAAGGACTAGTGGGGGAGATGCTCCTGCTATTATTGTTTGTTACAAATGTGGGAAACCTGGCCACAAAAGTAATGTTTGTCGAAGTGATGTGAGGGCTAAGGAGAATGAGGTGAGATGTTTCCGATGTGGAGAAGTGGGTCATGTGACTCGTGATTGCAAGCATAAGGATGTGGTCTATTTTAATTGTGGCGAGGGAGGTCACATTAATTCTCAATGTAAGAAGCCTAAGAGAACTCAAGGAGCGGGAAAGGTGTTTGCTTTGTCGGGTGCTCCGACGGCAAACGAAGATGATCTTGTTCGAGGTACTAGTTTCATTAATAGCATTCCTCTTATTACTATTATTGATACTGGTGCTACTCACTGTTTTATTGTTGTTGATTGTGTAAAGAGATTGGGTCTCAGTTTGTCATCTCTAGATAGAGATATGGTGGTGGAAGTTCCGGCTAAGGGAACGGTTACTACTTATTTTGTGTGTGCAAGTTGTCCTTTATCAATCTTTGATAGAGACTTTGTGGTGGATCTTATTTGTTTATCGCTTGTTTGGTTGGACGTGGTTCTGGGTATGGATTGGTTGAAAGCTAATTATGTCCATATCAATTGCTATGATAACACTATGAGGTTTTCTTCCTTAGTGGAAGAAGATCAAACTATGTTGATGTCGACGAAACAATTGAATGAGTTCATGAAAGATGGAGCATTAGTTTTCTTGTTGATGGCGACTCTTTCTGTGGAGAGTCAATCTGTGATTGCAAACTTTCCGGTGGTGTGCGACTTTCCCGAAGTGTTTCCTGATGAGATTCCTAGTGCACCTCCAGAAAGAGAAGTTGAATTTTCTGTGGATCTTGTCCCTGGTACCAGACCTATCTCTATGGCACCATACAGGATGTCCATATCTGAGTTAGCAGAATTGAAGAGCCAATTAGAAGATTTGCTCAAGAAGAAGTTTGTTAGACCAAGTGTGTCTCCGTGGGGAGCTCCTGTGTTATTGGTGAAGAAGAAAGACGGTAGCATGAGACTTTGTATTGATTATCGTCAGTTGAATAAAGTGACTATCAAGAATAGGTATCCACTTCCTAGAATTGATGATTTGATGGACCGATTGGTTGACGCTCGCATGTTTAGCAAGATTGATTTGAAATCGGGTTACCATCAAATAAGGGTGAAAGAAGAAGATGTTCAGAAAACTACTTTCAGGACGAGGTATGGACATTACGAGTATTCGGTGATTCCTTTCAGTGTCACTAATGCACCGGGAGTATTCATGGAGTACATGAATCGTATTTTCCATCCTTACTTGGATCGTTTCGTGGTTGTTTTCATTGATGATATTCTGGTTTATTCTAAATTGGAAGAAGAGCACGCAGAAAATTTGCGCATTGTGTTAGAAGTCCTAAAAGAAAAGAAGCTTTATGCTAAGTTATCAAAGTGCGAGTTTTGGTTAAGTGCAGTGAGCTTTTTGGGGCATGTCATTTCTGGTGATGGCATTGCGGTTGATCCTTCCAAGGTTGATGTTGTGTTAAGATGGGAAACTCTTAAGTCTGTTACTGAGATTAGAAGTTTCTTAGGTTTGGCTGGTTACGACAGGAGGTTCATTGAAGGTTTTTCTAAGTTTGCACTTCCTTTGACAAATTTGACTTGTAAAGGAGCTGCTTTTATGTGGGATGTCAAGTGTGAAGAAAATTTTGTTGAGTTGAAGAAAAGGTTAACGACGGCTCCGATCTTGATTCTACCTAATCTTGAAGAACCGTTTGTTGGTTATTGTGATGCTTCTAAGATGGGTTTAGGTGGGGTACTTATGCAAAATGGCAAGGTGGTTGCTTATGCTTCTAGACAATTTAAGGTTCATGAGAAGAACTATCCTACTCACGATTTGGAACTTGCAGCGGTTGTTTTTGTGCTTAAGATTTGGAGGCATTATCTTTATGGTTCTAGATTTGAAGTATTTAGTGACCATAAAAGCTTGAAATACTTGTTCGATCAAAAAGAGCTTAATATGAGGCAAAGGCGGTTGCTTGAATTGTTGAAAGATTATGATTTTGGATTAAATTACCATCCTGGTAAAGCTAATGTGGTGGCCGATGCTTTAAGTCGAAAGACTTTGCATATGTCACTTTTGATGATGAAAGAGTTGGAAATGATTGAACAATTTAGAGATATGAGTCTTGTGATAGAAGTGACGCCGAAGAGTGTTATCTTGGGAATGTTGAAGATCAATAATGATTTCCTTGATAGCATTAGAGAAGCTCAGAAGCTTGATGTGAAACTTGTTGATTTGTTGGTTGGTATTGGACAAACTGAAAGTGAAGATTTCAAGTTGGATGCTCAGGGTGTTTTGAGGTTCCGAGATAGGATTTGTGTTCCCGATGATGTGGATTTAAAGAGAATGATCTTGGAAGAAAGTCATAGAAGCAATTTGAGTATTCATCCCGGAGAGACCAAAATGTATCAAGATATAAGGAAACTATTTTGGTGGTCGGGCATGAAAAGAGAGGTGGCCCAGTTTGTTTATGCTTGTTTGACTTGTCGTAAAGTGGAGCATCAAACCGAGGTTGATGCAACCGTTAGAGATCTGATATGGAAATGGGATAGCATTTATGGATTGAAGGTTACCGAATACACCAAGAGGACACGATGCGATTTGGGTGATTGTTGATAGGCTTGGATTCACTTTATTCCTAATAACATCACTTATCCCGATCATGGCAGATTTATACGCGTGATTGTTAGATTACATGGTATTCCTTTGTGTATTGTTTCGATAGTGATCCGAGGTTCACAATTTTGGAAAAGCTTGCAAGAGGCTTTGGGTTCTAAGTTGAGGTTGAGTTCGCTTATCATCCTCAAACCGATGGTCGACGAAAGGACGATTCAATCGTTGGAAGACTTGTTACGAGCATGTATTCTTGAACATGGTGGTTCATAGGATACATATCTTCCTTTGATTGAGTTTACTTATAACAACAGTTTTCATGCTAGTATTGGAATGGCACCGTTTGAGGCTTTGTATGGTCGGAGGTGTATAACTCCTTTGTGTTGGCACGAGTCGGGTGAAAGTGTGGTGCTTGGACCCGAATTGGTTAAAGAGACTACTAAGGCGGTGAAGATGATTAGAGAAAAGATGAGAATTTCTCAAAGTCGACAAAAGAGTTATCATGATAAAAGGAGAAAAGATTTGGAATTTCAAGATGGTGATCATGTATTTTTGAGAGTTACTCCTACGATCGGCGTTGGACGAGCATTGAAGTCGAAGAAGTTAACTCCTCGCTTTATTGGTCCTTACCAAATTACTAGTAAAGTGGTAATAGTGGCTTATAGAGTGGCGTTACCGCCAAATCTTTCAAATTTGCACGACGTATTCCATGTGTCACAACTTCGGAAGTATGTTCTGGATTCTTCGCATGTGATTGAGATTGATGATATTCAAGTTCGAGACAATCTTACGGTGGAAACGATGCCTTTAAGGATTGAGGATCGTGAGATAAAGTCTCTTCGTGGCAAAGAGATTTCATTGGTTAAAGTTGTTTGGATAGGAGCAGCTGGTGAAAGCGCGACGTTGAAAAGTAAGAGATTCCTATCCCGAGCTTTTTCGAATTTCAAACGAAACTTTATGTGGGGAGAGTTGTAACGCCGCTTTATTTAATATTATATTATATTAATATTTTGAGTTACCGTTGACGATTGTTTTACGAGAATATTTATATTAATCGATATATCTATTAATATAATTGGCGACGCGGTCCATTTTCTTCCTCGTTCGGTAAAATATTATTCGGACCGAATTCCCCTTAATTATTTAATTATTAGATATTATTAAGGTATAGGATAAGTTAGTGTGAGGACTAATTGTGTAGAATTGGGCTTACACCCTTAGCTTGCTAGTAAGAATTCAACATAAAACCATTTTTCCTATTTTCTTTCCATTCCAACACCAAAAGCCAAACTTAGAAACTTAGAGAGAAATAGAGGGTTTTGGAAGAAGAAGAAGAAGAAGAAGAAGAAGAAGAGAAAGAGCAAGCTTGAGGATTGGATTTGTTGAATAATCAAGAACCAGCCAAGAACTTGAGGTAAGGGGTTTGATCTTCCATTTCATTATAGTTAGGGTTTGGTGATATATTTTGGATTTGGGGAAAAATTGATAGGTTAATTCATGAGTTTTGGTTGAATGATTGATCAAATAATTTAGAAAGGTTGAGTTAGGAGTATGGATGGTGGGTGTTTTATTGATAGCTTGTAAGAACTAGAGGTTATAAAATGGAAATGAAGGAAACTGTAAAAAAGAAAAACTGTGAAATAAGTTACATTGTCTGTATAACATAACAAGTCGTGGAAGAAGAAGTGATCTGGAGGATGGAACAAGGGGGAGGAGCCCACCTCAGTTTGAGGGGAAGCCATCCCCCACTCCTAGGCGCCCGCCTCCATCATAGTACAAGGCTGGGACGTGCGTCCCTTTATGCAGGGGGAGGAGAAGGAATTATGTAGTTTTCCGGTTTTCTGTTTTCTGCAGAATTTGTTTTCTGCATAATTTCTCTTGCTAGCTTTTGTTTCTTTTAAATTCTTTAATTCCACATACTACTATTTAGTATTAATAAAATATAATTAGGACCTAAGTTAGCCGATTAAATTTGGAACCCGATTATATTCCGATTTCCCGATTTCGGTAATTTCGGCGACGGAGCAAGTTACTCCGAATTCAACGAAAATTGACGTGCTAGCTAATTTTGACGTGTAGAACGTAGTGGTGAGGTTAGTTTTTTAAAAACTACGAGTTTTTACGAAACGACCCGAAATAGGCCAAATTACGGTTAATTTGAATCGGATTGTGTTTTAGTCGATTTAAGACACGTATAGACAATCCGATTGAGATGTTGACGATTATGATTAATGCCGGTTATTAGAAATGGCTTTTGCGACGATTATTGGTGTTTGACTATTTTTCTATATTTAGAATTTGGTGAATTAATTGATAATGATGTGGTGTGATTAAACATGATGTTTGCGACGGTGTATTTATTAATGAATACTTGATGATATGCGATGTGATGATATGTTTATCTTGATGTGGATAAATATGGTGACGTGGACTTTATGTCAATTTTGATGAGCGATGATGATGTTTTCGTTGTGTTGTTTTTATTGTCGAGTCACATACATTGCATTGGCGACGAGGGCTTTTATGCCAAGCGACGATGGGCTTTATGCCAAATGTTCCTAATTATGGACAAAGCGACGGGTACCACATGCATAACATAGTCGTGTCTCATGGAGTCGGTTATGTTTATGTTTGTGTTGTTTGGTGTTGGGTTTTAATTGATGGATGATGTTGAATTGCGATGATATATGATACTTGTGTTGATACGAGTATAATGATTATGTGACGAAGTTAAAGTGTTAATTTTATACACTAAATGCTAATTTAAAGTATGTGAGGTTTTGATATATGTTGACATACTCTTATTAACTTATATCATTTATAATTCCAAAACTATTTATATATTTTATCATGCCTTTAATTATATGTTTTGGAGTATCTCACCCTTTACTTGTTTCGTCGTTGCCTTTATATTGGTAACGTGCAGGTGATCCACGAGGATGATGAGGATTAGCTCGAGTCTCTTTATTTTGAGTCGCTCTGCTCTGATCGTAGTAACACTCGGGATTTGGGAGACGTTATTATTTTGATATGATTGTTTATGTATACTATCTTATGATGTTATAACTTTATGTATTGATGATAACATGACGATATGTATATTTTGTGAACATATCCACTGTGTTGTGAATAGTCATATATTTATATGATGAATTATGATATGAATCGGTATATCCGACTTTTGATTTTTTTGATGTGCATTATAATGCAAAGTGACAAATATGCGAATATGTGATGCCTCAATTTTTGTTGGATGAAATTTTAAAACTCTGATTTTATTATTTATTCCGAGGGGTAGAATCGGGGTGTTACGATGCCCGCATCAAGCGAAACTCCTCTGACACAACATGATTCTCCCAATCCTATAAGATATCGTCTAAATCCCTCCATGTGATAGTGTCGGGACTGGAGATCAGGGTATGCTCTGCACATAGTCAAACTTGCACATACACCGCTCGTGCAGATACTGGACCATCATGTTAGCCCCACAGGCTAGCCACCCGGAATATAACGAAATGGTATCAAAGGGGACAACTACCCGGTAGTCCTCAAACGGGGTCCAGATGATATTGTCATGCTGGGTGCGATCAAGGAACACCCGATTAGGAGCCACATTATCGTTGCCCCTGTTGAGAATAAACTGGTCAGCCTTGGACATGAAGTTCTCAAAGTCGGGATCCAAGTAGTAACCATGGATCCGCTGAAAGTACGATAAAATCTAGCTCTACATCGACAAAAAATAATGTTAACATAATTAAAATCAATTAAAACTAATTAAAATTAATCAAAACTACTTGAAATTAATTAAAACAAATTAAAATTAATTGTTAAAATAAAAATGCATCGTGAGGAGTGTGCACGAGCCGGTAAGCTCCCTAGCCCTCCACCTGGAAGATTCATTGAGCTTCTAGTATAGGTATGTAAGAACAGTGGCACCTCAGTTCTAATCGTGAACTATAGAAAGGTTCGTAAAATATCTCAGGTAGGCCATGTCGGTGTAGCGGTCACTCGTGTCCACAAAGACGGGTGTGTCTACCAAGTACATCAAAAAACACCGGATTGCACAGCCCCGGTGATACTTAACAAAAACATCCTCCGCAATAGGCTCCCAAGCTTCTTGTGCATCTCTTTTTGCATGAGCTTCTTGACGGAGATGCTTCTCATATAACTCTTTAAGATAGGAGAATGTCACGTGCGCCCTGTTTGTGGAGTCGCAGTCACAGCAACTCTATATGGATCAGCTCCTAGGTACTAAACCATCAAATCAACAGCCTCAACTCTGGTTATCTCTGAATGGTTGAGCAACCTACCTCTAATGGGTAGTTGGAGCAAGCATACAACATCGTCAAGGGTGATCGTCAACTCCCAACTGGAAAGTGGAAAGATGACGTCTCCATATGCCATCTCTCAGCAAAAGCACACTGCATGCCGGTGCTAATGGTCCCGTAACCAGTAGTGTATAATCCGGTAAGACCGGATGCGAGGGTAACAGTCTAGAACCACTGAGTCTTTAGAGTATACAGTTCAAAGATCTTGTGGGAGTGGTTAGAATGTTTCAACGCCTTTCTTTCCTAAAACATAAGAATCAAACGAAAATAAATAAATAATTCAAACGGCCAATATAAGAAAATAAATAAATAATACGAAATAAAACAAAAATAAAATAAATAATACGAAAATAAAATAAATAATACAAAAATTAAATAAATAATACGAAATAATATGAAAATAAATAAATAATACGAAATAAAAATTAAAATACCTCTCCTGGACATAGCGGGTATGGTCCCATGTAAATCGGAGAGGATCATCATATGACCCTCTTGGATAGCCAGCATCCTTCGCCTCTGCAGGCTCCTCAACATCGTCGTCGGCTCTTTGGGCATCCTGGGCCTCCTCCGTCGGTGACTCGACCTCTGGTACCTCAATCTTCGGTACGTCCTCCTCATGTGCACGAGAGGAAGACGCCTCATGGAGACGACTCCTCTGTCGCGGTGCGGAAGGTGATGCTATAACAAGTTGTGACATTTGTTCCCTTTATGCTCTTGCCCTTTGCTCGCGCTCTCGACGAGCCGATGCTGTCTGGCTTTGTCTGCCCTGCTCAAACGTGTCATCTGGTTATCCTGATTGGCCATTTTACTGAAATAAAATACAACCAAAAGTAATTCAAAAATAATACAGCCAAAATTCACAGGTTAACTTTAGAATTTTTCATTCAGACCAAAATTTGCAAGTTAACCTGCGAAGTCTCCTCTGGTACACTTCGCAAGTTAACTTGCGAAACCCCCTTCGTCCAGATTTTTCAAAAATCAGAATTTCAGACCCAAAACCTCCAAAATGCTAATTTTTTTCTACTACATTATCCTACTGTTCACAGTGATTTCTGGTGAAACAACCGCTAGTCCTCCAAACTATCAAACAAGCGTTATGATTGTTGTTTAATCCCTTTGGTAACTTGCAGGATCGACTAGATTGATCCTATGGGGTTATTGGTCGTTGGCGTAAGTTTACAATGATGGTTCATATTCAAGACTCGCTTCTGAATATTTTATATCTATATTTCAAGTGTGTTTGGTTATGATGTCCAATAAGTTGATAACGAAATTAAGTAAAACAATATAAAACTAATTCGAACAAGTACGATATAAAGACTTTGAATTGCAAAAAAGTATATAAAATGCAGGAATGTTTAAAGGGTTTCTTGAATGTAAAAGACTTTCAAAATAAAGCATGAAACGAAAAGACAAGTATTTAAAAGCAAGTATATAAAAGTTTTCTAGAAAATAAGAACATGAATGTAAAAGTTTCAAAAAGTAAAAGACTTCAAAACGAAAAGAAAACGTTTAGATGCATGGAAGATTAAATGACTTTGAATATAAAAGATTTAAATGACATTTGTGCGAGATAAAAGGTAAACTGGAAAAGTAAAGATACATTACTGAAAGATAAAAAGTGGTGCAATCATACGTACATCATTCGTGCATTCGTTTCCCTATCCATGTGGTATTTTGAATGTTACTGAATTTTAGTACAATAGATATGACACACGAAATCTTAACACTAAGACTTCTATTTATACTATTCTGACCATAACGGTCTGACTTATGAGAGCTTGCCACGTTTCGGACATGCAGAATACTATGCCTCTCTAGCCTCCACGTCTTCGAACCGTTTTCCAGCGCGCAATTTTCGGACGTTCATTCATCCCGCTCATATTTTGAATTTCAAATATCTAAACTACCTTTCGATTCGAACGCGCTGCCTAACACCACGCTTCCACCATTTCGAAGCTCCTTCACAATTGCTACTCGAAGCCCCAGGTTTTAATATTTTATTCGAAGAGCTGATTCCTTCATTCCAAACCATGACATTTCCTTCATTCTAGTGAACAACATTATTTTCGTTCGAATTCAATGCTCCCTTTTCGAACCATAAATATCAAAATCTTCAGCCAACAAAATGCCCCTTTAAAATACGTATTTCGAATCCCTATTTGAGAAATACTTATTTTAAATATATCCACAAGATTTTGATGTGACCTTGAGCAAAATATGACACTGTGTATAACTTCCATCACGTCAGTCATGACGGCTCCTGGGTTTCCGAACTTGCTTCAAACAGTTACCACAGTATGGTGCGGTTATTAAAGGTAATAATTGTCTTTAATCATGTTTATTTCCAATGCTTACTTTACGCCACCTCACTTCGTGTCCAACCCACGTTCTCCACGTACCTTGGCTTTAGTTGATGATCGTTTCAAATTCCTTACTATAAAATCCAACAGACTCAGTCTTTTTACTCTTTTTCCACACTCTGAACCTTCTTCTTCTCTCTTTGCTGAAAAACCCTAAAACCTTAACAGCTTCCAACAATGTCTTCAACAACAACATCTCAGAAAAAGATTTCTAAGAAGAAGACCAAGAACACTGGAACAATCCTGGAAAGCAAGGTTGATACTCACCATGGCCAATCGGTACTTATTCCTCAAAGCATCTCCAAAGAACAGGAACTTCTGTACGCTTCTCAGGTATTGATTCCAACTAATGTCTCTGGAAAGAGGTTCGCCATAATGGGTCCTCTCACAGTTTTTGAGATTTTGAAGGACGTTAGAACCATATTCCCTGTTTGCTATGATTTCAAACCTTTGCTCAATAAAATGGAAACCCTAGAATAAAGCGATAATGTGAGCGAACCCTCGCTTCTAAAGACACGAAACCCCTATGATTCCCCCAAAGGATCCTTTCATTTTGGACTATGTTAAAAGTAATTTTAAGCCATTGCGATCCTGCCCTACTGCTGATATAGCTTACCAGAATTGGTTTGCTAAAGTAGAGATTAAGAAAGCCCATCAGTGGGAGGAACTAGGTATTTATAATCTTCTCAAATTATCGAAACCAGGCTTTACTTATAGCCATCCTTTGCTCTTTGCATCCCTGTACTTCTGGGATAGTACCTACAACACTTTTCACCTTCCGGGAGGAATGGTCACACCCACCTTTTTTGATATAGCTGCTATCACTGGCCTATCACCAATAGGAGAAACATACATTCCTGATTCTGAGGAACATTCCAGCATTATTGACTTCGATATCAAACTAGCTAGCTTCTCCAAGTTCATCAGCCATTATCACACTGAAGGTGATAGCGTCTCTGATGTTGAACACATTGCTTTCCTTACCCTCTGGCTATCAAGATATGTCTTTTGCAGTAGATCGCTTCAAGTGGCAAGCAGGTTCATTCCTTTAGCAAGGGATTTACATGAGAATAGGAGGATTAATTTAAGTGAACTCCTACTAGTTGACCTTTATGAAAGTTTGAGGTCGGCCGTTTCGAGCTTAAAATTCCACACTCCCAAGAATATCCTACTCGCTGGTCCTTTCTGGTTGCTTCAGCTATGGCTTAACGCCATGTTCGAATCTTCACTTTCTACTGCGGATACTATTGTTGACCGTGATCCAGAAATAGCAGATCGAAATGTCGAAGGCACAAGATTGAGAAGGCTGACTCCGAGTGATGACAAGGCTGATTTCCAGATTTTATTTTCCCAATACATTATGCTCTTTTCTAAGAAGCAGAAGTTCGAAGAGACTATGGCGCCTTTTGCTTCGAGGACTCATGGACCATCATGGTTCACTATGTCCCTTTCAGAGAGGCTGCTAAGGTCAAAGAAATTCAAGATATCTGGAAAGCCTTTTTGCTCCCAAGGCTAATCTCTTCAAGGATTACTCCGACAAAGAATCAAATCCTTCTCTTCGCCTATCAACCCAACTTTGTCTCAAGACAATTTGGTTTATGCCAACTGATTCCTGAGCCACTCTTTCAGACTCACGACTCCATCACCTCTGGTCGGACTTTCAAAGCTAGAGAAGCCAAACTTCAACAAGAACAATATCAAGGCTTTGCTCAATTTAAATTGATTTCCTTCGAACCATCTTATTTTCCATCCAAAGGTTTTCTGGATTGGTGGAGTAGATTCTATCAATCTTGTATGTTTTATACTCTCACTATCCAGAATAAGCTGACTGCTGCGTTCGATGTGCAGGTACATAAGAAGAAAGGTATGTTCACTCACGCTCAAGAAATTAAAGCTTTTCAAACTTACTTCGAAACAACTTATGATCCTACACGCTTGGAGTCCACGGTATATCGAGCGTCCCAAACCTTGAAGGAAAAATTCACAGAAAAAGTCTCTAAGTTCAGACTTCCTTCAGGACTGTCACCTGAGGATAGGTATAGGTTGGCACTCGAAATGCATCCACCTAAGTTTCCCAAACTACCTACCTCAGAACTGGCTCTGGCTTGGTTTCCCCCATACCCTTGGTGGCTTACTTGCAAAGAGATGTTCAAGTACAAATCTCAAAGGAAACTAAAGCCATCTGAGACTGTGACATGGTCTCGACATTGGCTCCATAATTTCCCAGGGCATCTTCGCTACGACCTTTCTGCCATGTCGATTCTTTCGAATGAAGGCGCAGGTGCGAATGCTCGGGAAATCCCAAATAAGTCTTAGTTATTTTATTTTAACATTTGTCTTATGTGTCTCACTTTTCAGCTATCAGAATAAAAATTGTTGCATCAAAGGCCAAGGAAGGAAGTAGTTCCCAAACAACTAACGAAATTGATGACAATGTACCCAAGGCAACTCCAACCATCACTCCCGCACCAACAACAACAAGCACCATTGTTCCGACTCCAACAACTACTCAGACTCCAACACCTGCTCCAATCCCAACAACCGTTCCAACCCCAAAGGTAAACAGTTTTACTTAGGCATTTCGAAATAAGTTCAAGTCATAAGCGAAATCTAACTCACGTTCACATTATTTCATTTAAGAGACTCCCACCAACTACTCAAAGGAAACCCGGTGCTAGTGGAAAGACTCTCAAGGTGGGAAAGTTCACCATCGGTTTCTGAAAGAAACATAAGAAAGACATTCCAGCAGACACTAACATCTCGGACTTGATTCAAGGATGTTGCTCCCTACACAAATCCAAAATCCACCTTGACCTCCAACGTAATGTTGGAACACAAACAACAACATATCTGCGGATAATCCACAGGTGAATTCACTTGAATTTTGACAATGATTATTCGTACCTTAGTTATAAGTTTCTAATCTTCTTTTTGTTCCGTGTAGGATGATTCGACTCCGATCCCAACTACTTCGACTCCTCCCCCACAAACAACTGCTCCGATCCATTCTTCTCCTCATGGAGATTCAAGCAATTTGTGCGGAATAAAGGTTCGTCAACATGGCAATTCCAACTGGAACTCGATCGGCCGGATGATCGAGGCACCGCCTCCTCTCAAGGAGACCAACGAAACGATGCTTGAAGATGCTACCGAAGTGCCTCCAGAGAGTTCTCACCCAGAATCTCCTCTCAAAGTTCCTCAAGATAGTTAAAAGGCACCTCACACTGAAGAAGAAAAAACCAATACCTCCCAAGAGAGTCAAGATTCAAGTGAGGAAGGGTCTGAGGATGAAGAAGGAGAAGATGCTCAAGAAGGTTCGAGCGAAGGGACGGAATCAGATGCTGATGGTAATCAAAATGAGAACATCGAGGTGGTGGACTTGATTGATGATGAAGAGGATGATGAAGAAGCGAATAATGAAGGCAATAATGTTCCCACTAATGAACCAATGGGCGTTGCGATGGATGTCACTCCATTGCGTATGGAACTTCCAGAGTCTTCCAAATGCCAAACAGCCGAAGAGGAGTTAGCCCTCTTGAAACGAACTGACCCTCTTGGGTAAATGAAGGCTAAACTAGCTCAGAGAAACACTCCTCTCCCTAAGGCTAATGCTGGTTCGACCTCTGATTCAGCACCTTCCGATGATAGAGTCACACTTCTTCACAAGATTCGAAAAACCATACTTGATGTGAATTTATTCGAGGTACTCAGAAAAGATAGTACAGCCTGCTTCGTGATGAAGGGACTTATCAATCAAGTCAATCTCGCCACATGTTCCCTGGAAGTCAGCACCATTTTGTTTGAACTTCAATCCCTGATCGATAACGTAACTGGATGCCTTCTTCAAAATGAATCTGGCAACAAAGTCAAGAAAAAGCGAAGTGCAATGGGACGCTATGAACGCCTCGAAGCTCACTAAGAAGGTTGAAGATCACGCCATGCACATCAAGCAAGCCAAAGTTGACTATGATCTTGAGCTCGATCCATTCTTCAATGGGAGAAGCGGATCCGGAACTTGACATAACATTAAGGAAGCTCGTGACAACAAATTGCATATGAGTCCAATACTTTTGGTACTCGATTCAAGAGCTTGAATAAAGGGCTTCTGAGACCGAAGGTGAGCGGTGAAGGCTAAGTTGCTATCTTGGAAGGAGCCCGACTCTGCTCGACACAAGCTTGAATCTTTCAAGAATATCTTGATCGATTAAGGAACAACACCCACTTCGAACTTGTTTATTTAAAGCAATCTTGTATTTTAGTTGAATGTTTATTTGTAACACTTGACAATGCCATTTTGGCAACTAATTTCACCATTTGGCTTGAGTTATATGTTTATGATTCACGTTGCTACTATTGAACCTCCCTGCGTGGTTTATATTTCTTTAAATACTTCCATTAACCTTTAGGATTCGTTTGTCATCGCCAACTCTTGATTTCATACGCATTGTTTGAAAATGTTTTCACTATTCGAAAAGGTCCTTCCCAATGAGGTGACCATTTACCTAATGCTTTATTTTTCTTGTCCATGGGCAATATAACTTTCCACACTAAACCATTAATACTGAATATTTTACCTTTCACCCTTTTGTTATATGCTCTGGCCACTCTCTCTTTTTGCCTCATCAGGACTTCTAATGCATGCAATCTAACTTCATCTAGTTCGACCAACTCATTCATCATCATTTCCCAATATAAAGAAGATGAGATTTCATTTTGCCTTTGAATTCGAACTGATTGTAGATGAATTTCTCTGGTAAGGCGCATCATGACCAAATGTTAATTGGAAAGGTGTAGTATTAGTAGCCTCTTTGGGAGATGTTCTACATGCCCATAGTATTTGATCTAAAGTCTTATGCCAACTTCTTGGTTTTTTACCAACACGTTTTTTGATTAGACCTATTATTACTTTGTTGGTTGCTTGACACGACCATTTGCACGAGCATAATATGGTGTTGATGTTAGCAACTTGAACCCCATTCTTGGGCAAATTCTTGCATCTTTTACCAATAAACACGATCCTTGGTACGTGGTTATGCTCTCGCAACCCAAACCTATAGATAATGTTTTTGTATGAATTCGATGATAGTCTCTTGATCTCTGACTACCAATGGTATTGCTTGATCCATTTAGTGAAATAGTCTATTCCTACCGGGATATATTTCGACCTTTAGATGAAGCGAGGATTGATTTCTCCTATTAAATCTAATGCCCATCCTCTAAAGGGCCATGGCTTAATGATCGAATGTAACTCTTGCGGAGCATGTTGAATCCTGCATGTTTACGGCATTCTTCACATCCTTTAGCAAAATCTATACAATCTTTGAGCATACTGGGCCAATACATACCATATCGAAATAGCAACCACTTCATTTTATGACCCGCTTGATGTGCTCCACATACCCCATTGTGGACTTCTAATAGTGCTAGATATGCCTCACTTTCTCCTAAGCATTTTAGTAACACACCTTCTTGGGTCTTCTTGAACAATTCATTTCCCATAAGGACATATGACACCGCTCTATATTTTATTTTTCTATCCACATTCAATGTTGGGTTTTCTAAATACCTTATTAATGGATTTCGCCAATCTGTATCTGTTAAAGTGTCTATTGTAACACCCGTTTTTAATTAATATTATATTATATTAATACTTTCAAATTACTGATCGATATTTATCTTACGTCGAGAATATTCATATTAATTAGTTTATCTGGCGACGTTGTGTTCGGTTCGGTAAAATATTATTCGGATCCGATATTTAATTCCCCGGAATTATTTTAATTGATTGAATTAATTATATTAATAAATTAGGAGTGTGAGGATTAATTGGGAAGGATTGGGTTTACACCTTAGTTTACTAGTAAGGATATCACAAAACCACTTTCCTCATTTTCTTTCCATCCAAACACTTTCCTTATTTTCTTTCCATTCAACATACCAAAGCCAAACAAGGGCAAGAGGAGGAGCTAGTAAGCAAACATAGTTATAAAACCACATTTCCTCATTTTCTTCCCATTTGGAAAATGAAGCCAAGAATAGAAACATGGAGAAAAAGAAAAGGGTTTTGAGAAGAAGAGCAAGAGAGCATGAGAGGAGCTTGAGGTTGGGCTTGGTAGCATCACCATGGATCATCTCCAAGCTAGAGGTAAGGGGTTTGATCTTCCTTTCCATATAGTTAGGGTTTGATAGATATGTTGTGGATTTAGGAAAAATTGGTATGTTGATTCATGGGGTTTATAGTTTGCCATTGTTTTGGTGTTTTGTTGTTGTTGTTGAACTTCTCAATTGATGGTAGAAATATGTTTTGATGTTGATGTTGTAATGGAGGTATATATTTTGTGTTGATGATAGAGATGGTGAGTTAGTGATAAGAGATGTTGGGTGGTTGTAGTTTGAATTGGGAGAAAAATTGATAGATTGATTTTATGAGTTTTGTTGGTTGATTGTTGGGTTAGAAGAGTTGGATTTAGAGTATGGTTTGTGGGTATATTAGGTGCTAACTTGTAGAAATTAGAGTATTGAAATGGGAAGGAAAACCATGGTAGAAGAATGAGAAAAACCCAAAAGATAGAGTTTTCACGAGCAAATCAACACGGGCGTGTTGATTTAACACAAATGTTCCCACTAGAATGGCAATTTTAGTTAGTGCGAGCAATCAACACGGGCGTGTTGCTGCACAGGCGCCCGTGTTGATGCCTTTGTCTTGGGCATTTTGTGTTTCGATGGCTTTTCAACACGGGCGTGTTGATGCACCGAGGACCCGTGTTGATGCTCTGTAGCCTCAAAATTCGATTTTTAGCATTTCCTTTGGGACCCGATTGTGTCCGATTTTCGATTTCGGTAAATTCGACGATGGAGCAAGTTGCTCGAATTCAATGAAATTGATGTGCTAGCTAAGTTTGACATGTAGAACTTAGTGGTGAGGTTAGCAGAAGTTGTGAGTTTTGCGAGATGAACGAAATAGACTTAATTACGGTTTAATTGAATCGGATTCGTTTTAGGGGTTTAAGACACGTATGGTCAATCCAATTGCGATGTTGATGATTAGGAATAATGGCGATTATTAGGGATGGCTTTTCACGATGATATGTGTTTAACTATTTCTCCGTATTTAGAAGTTTGTGAACGAATCGATAATGATGCGGTGTGAATAAACATAATGTTTGCGATGGCCTTTTTAATTAATGAATACTTGATGATTTGCGATGAAATAATATGTGCCTTTGTACATGATGATGTGATGATTATATTGATGTTGTTGATAAATGCTTCCGATTTGTGAATGCATGATTTTGATGATGATGAATTATTAGTGACGTTTTGCATAATGCAAATATGATGCGATGATATATTTATCTTGATGTGGATAAATTATAGCGATGTGGGCTTTATGCCAATTGTGATGAGCGATGATGGTGTGTTTGTGTTTGTGTTGTTTTATTGTCGAGTCTCATACATTGCATAAGCGAAGAGGGCTTTTATGCTGCGAAGAGGCTTTATATGCGATGATGGCTTTATGCCGGCGAAGATCGACTTTATGCCAAGTGTCCCTAATTACGGACAAAGCGATGGGTACCACATGCATAACATAGTCGAGTCTCATGGAGTCCATTATGTCTATTTTGGAGTCTTTTGGTATTGAGTTTTATTTGATGTTTGCGATGATGTTTGCGATGATGTTTGCGATGATGTTTGCGATGATGTTTGCGATGATGTTTTGGAAGTTGGGCTTTATGCCACAAGCGATGATGGGCTTTTATACCAAAAGCGATGATGGGCTTTTATGCCAAAAGCGATGATGGGCTTTTATGCCAAAAACGAAGATGGGCTTTAGCCAATTTTGTGATGATTTGTTTATGTTGCTTATATTATTAGCATGGTTTTATGTTGTTGGTTGATGTTGTTGTTTATGATTGCCGTGTTAATTAGCGATGTATTAGCTTGTGACGATTTCGCGGTGACGGAGGTTTACGTGTTGTTGTGATGATTTGTGCCGATGAGGCTAAGGCGATTAAGTATAGATTATACACTTTAGAATGACGATAAGAGTAAGTGAGGTTTGGATATGTGTTCGAATGCACTTATTAACTTATATCCTTTACAATTCCAAAAAAATATATATATATTTTATCATGCCTTTAACTATATGTTTTGGAGTATCTCACCCTTTACTTGTTTAGATTACCTTTATATTGGTAACGTGCGAGGTTATGAAACGGAGTTTATAGGCTGCATTAGTTAGTCGGTGTCGCTCGATCGTAGCACTCGGGGGGAATATTTATGTCTTGTTGTTGTTCTTTAGTTGTTATTCATTTATGTATAGGAATCATACTTTATGAAAATGTGATTGGTGAAGTAAGTTTAATAAAGGAAATGTGTTGATTTCCATGAATCAATTTATGTTTTCTGCGATGCTATGTATCAAATTTACACTTTAAAGTAAACTGTTTTAAAGTGAGTTGTTTTGATAATTATAGCTTAAGATTTAATTTACGAAATTTTAAATTACTCTGATTTTTGTATATAAACTTTGGGTAGAATTGGGGTGTTACAATAGTGGTATCAGAGCAGGTCGGTCTGTCGACCAAGTCATTAGTGTGTTTAACCCTTTTATGCGACATGTGTGTGAAACACTTTCGGTACTTGTTTCAAATTGTTTATGCAGAGACGAGTTTGAAACAAGTGGGGGAGAAGTTTTACTTCTTGGTGGCGCTTGCGGCTTAGGATGGGCCTCAAGCAGTGTTACGCTTTGGTAACTTGAAGTGTAAGTTTGAAGACGCTGTTGTAGTTTGGTAGAGATGGTTTATATCACCATCATGATTGTCGACTGTCTATTGACAAATTGAGGGACTGATCATCCTTAATCTCTTGTTGATAGTAGTCGGGGATTGTGTCGGTTGGGATAGACTTGTCTTGCCAGCTTAATAGTGTATGAAGCGGATGTGTTGGCACACGATGGTGCATGGTTACTTGAGTTGTGAGCGAATTTGGATTTTGATGAGAAACAAGATTTGGCAAGCGAGCTTCTTATTGTGATTCTTACGAAACATGTTGTGAAGATGTGAGGGATTGCCTCAATAGTGCGAAGTGAAGTTTTGATGGATTTAGTTTCCGAATCTAGTTGTAATTCGAAGTATCCTTAAAGGATGTTGCTTCTAGATTAGAGTTGAAAATTCAACTTGAGGATTAGATTGAGCAGAGTTTGTTTATTCGGACGTGTCCGTGGAGTCTTGATTATGTTGTTCAAGGAGATCCAAGGTTGCCCGAGTGGGTGTGTCGGTTGCAGTCAAGGAACGAAGTGGATATTGAGGACAAGTGTCTACTTCCGAGGATTTATATTTGGACGAATCAGTCATTTTGGAGTTTATGTGTTTAGTGAGATTGATGCGAAGTCTGGTTGTCTACGGGTTAGTGTGAGAATGGAAGATGCTTAGATTATGCTTTTCAAGATAGTGTATGGTCATGGCGAGTATTTGCTGATGTCATTAGGGTGACTAATGCGTCAGGTATGATTTTGGGATGTTCGAACAGTACTCTCATGAGTAGTTGTAAGAGTTATTTTGTGTTCATGGATATTAATTGGTTCACATCCAGTCAAGAAGTGTAGCAAGCATCTGAGCGTTACGTTATCAGTAGTGAAGTTACACTGGTGCATGTCGAGTATTCTAAAGATAGGATTTTGAATTGTTAGACGAGAGTGCTTTAAGTAAGCAAGTTAGACGGCGATATTTTGGACAGTTCCACGAAGATTTATTTTGTGTCTTGTAGAAGACTTTAAGGGGTTAATTCGGAGTTTAGAATTTCATTTGTTTTGGATGGTTAACTTTGTGAGTTTGATGGAAGATCTTTTTATAAGTTGGTATTGATCGTGAGTATTTTGAACTAAAGATGGTTGAGTCGCTATTTGAACTTGTGAAAAGACATTTAATATTCTTTTAGCGAAAAAAACAATGATTTGCTATTAAAAAAACTTATGCGGTTTTGTGATACTCATTAGGACTTAAGATGTATTTTATGATTTTTACAAGTGTATTGCTACCGAATTTTATCCAATAAAAATAAAAGTAACGTATTAAATTAAGGGAAGAAAAGAAATTTATGAAAAAAAGGTATGCACTTTCCATAGTTATCACAAACTCTTAGTTACTCTAGATCACTTTTTAAAATTGCTTTCTGTGTTTGACAAAAATGTTTTGAAAAGGACATTTCGCTTTGACTTTGTAATGACTCATGTAGGAAAAGTGTTGGAAATGTTTTTTTGAAAAGAGTTTGAACTTTGAAAAAAGTGTGTGTGAAAAGCATTTGATAGAGCAAGCAACTAAGAGACTTATTTACCCACCGAATTGGTCGCTTTGTTGTACTTCACATTCCTTTAGAATAGCGCCAACCATACCATTAGTTAGTAGGTAGCTCCATTCGCTGGATGTAAGCGACGTTAAATATCGATGGTCATTGAAAAACATCAAATCCTAGCACATCAAGAGACTATCATCATTTTTCAGAGAAAATCGAGGGTCAAGATCATGTATTCGGCGCCGACAGACATCTTTGCCATGCGTCTGGGATGATTTGTTTGGAAGGCAACGTGCTAGAATACCTCTACGCGAGGGACATGACCATTTGAACCGAAGGCATCGAGAGAGATTACCCTAAGGGTGCGTGTGAAAAAGTGCGTTGAATTCAGAATATATTATCTTGAAATTAGTGTGAGCTATGTCCAATTATTATCTTGCCATACACGCCTAATTACTAGCAATTGGTAAGGGTGCGGAAAGTAAAATGCGGAATGTAAAGTGCGGAAAGATAAATCCTACGCTATTACATGGCTTTGGGGCAGATACATAATTTAAACTTGCGGAAAATAAAAGCCTAATTAACTATTACAACCCATGAGCAATTACATAATTGGAAAAGAGAAAATGATAAAAGAAAAATGTCCGAATCGGAGCAACCTGTGAAAGAATAAGAAAATCGGGAAATGCAATATGAATTGAACAAGAGAAAAAAATGTTAGAAAAATGCAAATTTTAATATGAGAAAATTAATATATGCTGGAAATAAGATAAATATATTAAAATAATTTTTTGGGATTGTTTGGAAAAGATTTAATAATTAAAATGCAATTTATAATGATTTAAATGCAAAATTATGAATAAAATAAATATGCATGCAAAAATTATATTTTTTAATTTATTAAATTAAATAAACATTTTTGTGAAAATAATGTAAAAAGAAAATTATATTTTGGTAATTTTTTAATGCAGAAATAAAATTATGAAAATAATTAAAATGATATGAAAATATTGAAAATAGGAAAATAGAGTTTTGTAAAAGTGAAAAAGGGATTGTCTGAACCAGGAATCGAACTGGAGACATCCCTTTCAAACCTTGAAAACCACATGTGACTAAATTTGGCGTGTTGCATTTATTTGGAAAACGGAGTTAGTGGATTATACGCGTCACTTCCCCATTTTGCCCGCGCCAATGATCGTCTTCTTATTTGATATTTAAACTAGCGTGGTCTCACGGTTCAACCTAAATAAACAGAAGCACACATAATATAAATTAATTCTAAGGCATGGATTCGATTCCTTAAGCATTCAAACATATATTGTCTGAGGTCCAATTTTTCCTTATAGAAACCCTAAAAAGCGGCATAGAAACCTAATCATCGCATAACACATTTGTGCCATGGAAATTCTATTAAAGCACCAGAAAAGTTTGCAAATACATCATTGATCATAAAAACAAACACAAAACATGTTAACAATATGAATCAAAATCGATTTTGAAATTTCAAGAACAAACCAAATTCGGTTTTCCGATTCTGATATTTTAAATTGTAAGGGTCCGGATCGATTAACCTCAAGGAACACAATGGAATACTTAGAATTGGTGAATAAAACAAAACTAGGGTTGCCGGTACTTCAAGTGCACGAAATTTTGACTTTAGGTTAGGGTTTACAGAGCAATTTTTCTCTCTTGATAGGTATGCATCATATATTTATCTGGATGGATTTGGAATGGTTTTGGAAAGAATTGATCAACATTCAATGGAAATCAAATTTGATATTCTCATGAAATCAAATTTTCAAATTTGTCCAATTTCAATCAATCTTGCCAATTTGATCAATTTCGAAATTCGGCATTTGTGAGTTAATTGGACCTTAAGGAAAGAATAAAATCAATCTTTGCCATTAATTTCAATTTTATAATTTATTTTAAGATTTAATTTGCATTTAAATGAATAAATTACAAATTAAATAGAAAAATAAATCAAAAATTCGTGGCTTTAGGCTTGACACTCTAATTGCTTGAGGAACAAGTTAGGATGAAGAAAAAGTAGGCCCATTTGCAAAAGATTTGATTTTTGAAGTATCTCTCTTTGTGCATTCTTCCAAAATTGCCCAACTTGTAGATGGTGTAACTTGCTCAATTTCCCACATTTTGAGTGTTCTTGGACTTTTGGAAAGCTCTAAGAATCCTCTAACCAATGTCTTTGGTCTCATATCAATTGAGTTACCAT
Source organism: Vicia sativa (assembly GCA_021764765.1). NCBI lineage: Eukaryota > Viridiplantae > Streptophyta > Magnoliopsida > Fabales > Fabaceae > Vicia > Vicia sativa. The sequence goes on from CM038792.1 coordinate 222,957,351, forward strand.
GCTCAAAATATCTTCAAAACAAAAAGTTGACTTTTGTTGACTTTGAAAATGACTTTGTAATGTTTTGAGCTATACCTCTCAAATGAAGCATTTTGGACATTCTTGTGAGACATGAAGTTGTAGAGAATTGAATTTCCTTCAAAACAAGAGGTGGTGGAAAATTTTTGAGAAAGTATGAAAGTTATGACCAAAAAGTTCAGTTGACTTTCATCTAGAAACCTAATTTAGAAAGTTTGACTTTTGGGCAAATCTTGAGTTTTCTTGATGAATCATGATCAACCGATCAAATGATGAATGTAACTAAAATGAGGATGTTGACCAAAAATCAGAAGTTTTGTGTATATTGACCACAGTTGACTTTTTGTCAATACCCAGATTTTCACCATCTGAACAATTATGCGAGAAACTTGACTTGTGAGCTTGAAACTTGACATGGAGAATCTTTGAAGCATATGAGGAGGCATGGAGGCCATTGAGATGTTGGAAATCCACCTTGACTTGAGAGATACAAACCTAGTTTGGGTTGATTGTCTAGGAGAGAGTTTGTCGATCAATTCTTGAGGAATCATGGGCATAGATGTATGAAATCTTTTGAGAAGATGGAGGGCAAATTTTGGGAGTATGACAACTTACATTCAATCTTCTTTGTCTTGGAAGGGTTAGATTGACATGCTTGTCTTTGTGACTGAAGGTAGAAGATGATTGAACAGAAATACACGAAAATTTACGCATTTATTGGTGGATATGCGGGGAATGGGCTTCTGGATGCCATTTGGAGACTTATTTGAGGAGCAGGTCGTCGTTAGACTCGGGTCGTTAAATAGGAGAGGCAGCGGAGATGGGCAAGATGCCATACAGAAGTCGATCTTGAGGAGATGCCAATGCGTTAGACTACATGATGTTCACGGCATGGAGAGATGGGCTTAAAGCCATCCGAAGAGTCGTACGTTGACTTCGTGTTCACCTTGAATGAGTTATTGGTTTGTATTGATTTTAACCATATATGCGGCGATACGAAAGTGAAGGCGTTGACAAATAGTCGGAGATGGGCTTAAGATGCCATCCAAGGCAAGCCAGTAAATCGCTAGACTACTCGTAATTCTTGTCGATAATGAAATAAATCTTCGTGTTGATACTACGAAATATGAATTGTAAGAATGTGGATAGCTTCCATTGTGCATCGGTGTTGATCCATTTTTATTATCGAGGATAACAGTGGTCTTTTCGGATAGTTTCCGTCGGTTGGGTTTAATCCACGACGATCGTGGAAGGTCTTTGGATAGTTTTCCATAAGAGGCTTAATCTGGAACTGTTTCGCTTGAAAATAGACATTACTGGACAGAAAAACAGAAAAACTTTGATAGAATATTTGTTAATCTTATGCAAAAGTATGATATGTGATGTGTATAAATAACATATGCATGAATTATGACTTTTATGAAATATGAATGATGAATGTTGTGATATTTCAAACATATCCATCTTGAAGAAGATGCGAATATTATTTTGAAGATTCGACTTTCGCTTGAAATGTGTAGGTGAGAACATTTTGAAGGAGAAAAATATCTGGATTCCTCCGATACTATATCGACCAAGTCTTGGGCCTAGGCGTTGTTGAGGAAGGTAGAGATTGAGAGGCTCGTTGTCGAGATCTCGTAGACAACGAAGAGTGCATCTGTGAGGACCTTGTATGTAGATCCCTATGAAGAAATTACTAATCGCCCTCATTTTCATTTGATGGTTCTTTGAGAGACCGGGGCTTGAAGAGTCGAATGCATTGTAATCTCGTGGAATAAAGGTGTATGTTTCCTCTATAAAATCGCCCCAAAGGTAAAAATATCGCTGCAGGGATGAGCGTTATTGCAAAATATACGTTACCATTGAAGTAATGCTGCTATGGATTCCTGCCACTCCTGAAAAATATACCCCATTAAAGGTAACACCTTTATGCTCATGAAACTATTTGGACTTTAGATCATCAATTCACAGAAACACGTATATACACTGTTCACCACCGTATGTTTGTGATCAATTCTGTATTCCAATCACATAGTCATTCAAACGCGTTGGACTTATTGCAAATAACAACAAAAAAGTAGCATAGCGCCGTTTAGTACACAAAAAAAATACTATAAAAACAATAAACCAAAAGTCCCAACCACTAGTACCATATTTTGCTATCTCCTTGCGTGGGTAGAAGTGAGTAATGATCTTCGCCATTTGAATCTTGACGTAGATGATGCGGCAGATGATGCGGAAGAGACATAGTGAATCACTTAAATCTAACTTTTGCTAGACCGCCGCCGGTTTCATCTGGGATACCGCTCTTGCCCAACCGCCGTTTTCGCTTTACCGTATACATGTTTATATATCCGCCGAAACCACTAGACATTAACCCTAGCAAAATCTCTTTTATCGCCACTATCTTCCTCGTGCAAAAGTCTTCACCATCCATGCAATATCATATCGCCGCACCACGGAGACCCGTTTCCCTCATGGGTGGCCCGTCCGGCCCACATCACCTTGTGGAAGAATGATGCGCTTGACTACTAGATCACCGCTTGGTAGACTCGATTGCTTGACCTTCTTGTCAATGCTACGATCATTTAGTTTCCGCTCATCGCATCCGCGGCGGTCATTTCTACCAATCCAGTGCCGCCATACCCAACCGTCTTCCACTACTCGCCTCACAGGAGACGGTTGAGAAGGTATCCCAAACTCGATGGGTAAACCGCTTCACTTCCATACTCACAAGAAGGTTGCCACCGTGGATGTTAAATCTTCGTATCACCACCAAAGAGCAAATGGTAACATCTCGCCAATCTTTGTAAGTCACGGTCATCTTGTATAATCTTCTTAATGTTCTTGTTGGCGGCTTCCTGCGCCATTCATCTTAAGCAGGTATGGAGAAGAATTGTGGTGGCGATCTTGAATTGCGTCAGGTTCGGTAATCATCTTATTGTTGAGATTGGAACCATTATACGTGATAATCCTTTCGAGTGCCATACCGAGATAAGATTATGTGATGAATCGAGCCACTACATTCTTGGTAGCAGGATGCATCACGAGGTTGCTACCCAGCGGTGAAATAGTCAATTGCCACAAGGATGAAAGCGATGTCCATTGGGCTGTGGGCTTAATCTCTCGATCATGTCAATGCCCATTGCGGTACGGAGAAGTTAAAACATTGGGAAGAATCTGGATGTACGTGTACTTTGTCGGCACGTCGGCACTTGTGACAAGATCGAGCATAGCGGTGACAATCGACTTCCATGGTGGACCAATAGTAACTGTTCTCAAAATCTTCTTAGCCATGGTATGTCCCTTTGAATGGGTACGAATCGCGTGCCTGTAACTCTTCCGCCATCATTCTTTGTTTTACGGTCTACGGTAGATGCACAAGTCATGGTTGCGCTTGTATAGATCTTGTTCTTGAGAAAGAATTTGGGCGAATCTTCTCATGAACTATCGTTATGTGGATGCCTCTGGGATATTCACAGTCTCAAGATACCTCTTCGTCATAGTACCAGGTTTCTCTTACCGTCAAGCTCCGCAGCAATAATCTGTTGGTTCGTCAACTTCTCGATGATCACAGGGGCCTCGTTGTCCATCGACCTTGAACATAGGCGACATAGTAGCTAATCGTCTATGCCTGATTCTCTTCTCGTGGAATATGATTGAAGTGATCTCTTCAAAGTAAGGCAGAAACTTCGAACATGCTTTCGATATGGAATGAGATTCGGATGCTTAAATATCCTTTCGCCTCTTATCGATGATCACTAGGTGGTCTCCATACACTTGTAAACTTGATTCTTAAGTCAATAGCGACTTTGATACCAGCATACGCAACATTACTCGGCCATGTTGTTGGTGCAATGAAATAATCTGGCGGTGAAAGCGTATATCCACTGTAGGGGATGTAATGATGGCGCCATGCCATTGCAGTCGTTTGAGGCTCCATCAAGACCATGGTCCATCGGATCCTTATTGATCCTTAAATAGGTCTGGTTCTTGCAATCGTAACTAGTAGAACATCTTCATACGGAAATTGAGCGCATAGGTGATAGTCATCATGGCTTGATAAGGCCAAATGATCGGCTACTACTTCCTTTGATCGCTTTAAAGAAGTGTCTTGGATGTAAATATTCGGTCAAGACCATTTGCCATCTTGCTATTCTTAGGAGAAATGGTTTCTCAAATATGTATTTTATCGGATCCATCTTGGAAATCAACAAAGTAGTGTGAGTCGTATATCTTGTAGTCGAGCAGCCAGCCAAGCGTTGCAAGTTTTCTCAAGTGCAGTATCTTGTTTCACGATCGGTAAACTTTTGGTAGTATATGGCATGCTCTTTTCGTCGGACTCGTCATGTTGCCACAACACGCACCCATCGAGTTCTCTAACCTTTATCAGCATGATAAGAGGTCTTCCCCGGTGACATCGGGATAGGAGGATTACTGTAGGTATTCTTTGATTTTGTCAAAGCGATCGGCAATCGCCATTCCATTTCACTACTGATCTTTCTTTATTAACGAAGATTGGCTCACGGTGGCGATTAGGTGTGCAATGAATCGGCAATGTAGTTGATCGGCCCGAAACCTCGACTTCCTTCTCGGTCTGGGAGGCGGCATCTCTTGAATGGCTTTAACCTTCATGAGGTCAACCTCAATACCTTACCACTAACAACAAACCCTAGGAGGTTTGGATCGACTCGAAGGTGCACTTGTTGGGATTAAGTCTCGATCTGTACTTGACACCATCGAAGCAGTTTACGCAAATGATCAAGATGTTCTTCTTGATCGTGATCGAGCTATCATGTCGTCGATAGACCTCATCTACGTGATGAATCATGTCGCAGAAACAATGTCACCATACTTGATAAGTGGCACGCGTTCTTCAATCAGAAACTGACCTGACGCAAGAATGCCCTTTATTAACAAAAGTAGTCTTCTCCATGTCTTGAGGCCATTTGATCGATTATGTAGGAGAAACCATCCATGAAGGAGAAAACCTTATCTTGGCGGTGTTGTCAACAAGAACATCAATATGAGGAAGTGGAAAATCGTCTTTCGGACTTGCTTTGTTCGGATCTACGTAATCCACACACATTCGTACCTTGCCATCCTTCTTAGGTCTGGTACCACATTAAACCTTTGAGGATAGAGGTGTGACTAAGAAACGTGATTGGCTGCCTTCATGACCGACTTTGATTTTCTCGGACATCTCGGAAGCATCTGACCAGACCTACATTTCCTTGGGAAAACCTTCTTTCGTCGGCAATCGGTGTACCACAATATCAATGTCTAAACTTGGCATGTCTTCGTATGACCAAGCAAAAACCTCGATGTAGTCTACGTAGCATCTGAATCAACCTTTCTTTAACCTTTGTTCGAAGACCGCTCCTATCTTGATCTCTTTACATCTTCGTCGATGCCAATTCACCACCTCGACTTGCTCTTGTGGGTATGCCTTTTCGCTCTTAGCTTTGCGTTGATGCAAGTTCTCCACGGCACTTCACAATCTTCCTCACTTTCGTCTTGACTTGGTAGATCGGATTATCGAAGTCATATTTAGCACTAGCGTATTTGTTATGAGATTGGTGATTCTGCGGTGTATCACGTGGGTGTATGTAAGAAACACATAGCTTTTGAAGGGTGATAAAGTAAAGAAAACAAACAATTGAATGCAATTCCACGAATTTATTGAATGAAAATCGCATAAGCGACAGGATAATAACCCTCGCAAAGCGAGCCATGATGCCCGGGCGAAGGCACTAGGCTTTCAAAGTTTATTATTCAAAACATAAAGAAATCGAAAAGCAAAACAAAACAAGAGCAATTACTCACGGCTAAGGAGATTGGTATGGCGTCTTGATCTTCAATTCTTGAGCCATGATCTGAGTTGGGAAGATCCACTTCGCGATGTCGAAGGTTGTAAATAGTCTTCTAGCATGGATTCCACTACGGCCCGATGTGGAAGGAAATTTAAACACGTTCGCGGCGTATCATCTTGACCCCCGATGGTAGTAAAGCCTAAGCAGTCTTATCAAATTTGAAAGGAAGATCGAGGCATCCCCAAATAGTACTCTTCCTTCAATGACTTGAGCATCTTTCGGTGAGGCCATCTAAGCGGAGCTTGCGTAACTTTCAGGTGAGGAGAGTCGGCAGAGCATGCGAAATATCGTTCAAAAGCAGCAGAAGTCTGAAGAATTCACCCTCCATCTCAAGTATCGGAATATGAATGGTGACCATATACTCTTCTTACACCACATCTGTGACAACCTTCCTTTCCACCACGGGTATTTCGATCCAGTAAAAGAGAAATGCGGCACCCGTATATCGAGGCGTCCAAGTAGGCAAAATAAAACGGACGGATGTCCATGACAAAAAAGCGAATCAAAAGTGCGAGGAACCGACTTTAGCCAGTGAGCTCTCAATCTTTATTCGCTTAGAACCATCAAAAGCTCTCACAATAATATCCTTTGGTCGAACAACCCCTTAATCAAGTCGATCAAAAAGCAGACGATAAGATATTGAGGAAGCAAGCGTATCAACAAAACATGAGAACGAGGTAGTACACCTTGCATTCCATGAGATGTGCAAGGCTTTGTTATGTTTCTTTCGGAAGAAATCAAATCGACATCGAGAAGCCTAGGCCGTTGTTGGCAACCAGGTTAACAATCAAACTTCGAAGCGGTCGATGGTAGTGATAATGAAGGTGCCACCATTATGGTCAGCCGAGAGAAATCCTTATTGTATTAACATCAGCATAGTCTTACGGGAAATCGTCACCCCATCCGGTCGCCTTAACATCTTCAATAGAATCTTGTAACTACTCGAGGGGCGATGTACTTCACCATGTAATCGTACTTTCCACTTGGCTGCCCCGAGGTATTCCCACGAGATAGTACAGATTTACGTTCGCATTGTCAATCTTCAACTTGACATTTCTTCCGCACGGCTTACGCGGTGGTTTCAAAAATAGTATCTACGATTTATCCATCATGCCGAACCGTCTTCTCGACCGGCACAACCATCAGTGCGAGCACAGCAGACAACTCTCTGGGCATCTGGATTGACAGGCTTGCAACAAATTCTTCTTAACATCATCGGAGGAATGGCCAGTCATCTATGTTGAAAACATAAGTATCGTCACCTGACATTGGAACTTTTGTCATGATTAGGCATAGGCGCGTGATCACATTCGGAGTCAGCGGGAGGATCGAACTCAATCCAGCTTGATCATATCTTGAATCTTGTTCTTGAGGCCCAACAATTGTCGATTAACGTGCCACAGAATTTTTGGAATGGTAAGCACATTTAGCATTGGATTGTATTTCGGAGAGGAAGTGTTGACATTACGAGGAGGATCCTCGAAATGTCGACTCTGCGTTCGACATGTGTTGCAGGCTTGCGACAATGGCATGTTGATCTTCGTAAAACGTATCTTGGGCGTTACGGCTACGTTGTCTGTTGAGGTTGTCTTGATGTAGGATTGATCTGATCTGCACCCCCTGATTAGCGCGGTCGGTCTTGGCTCGGCTTTTAACCATACTGACGATGGCTTCTTTCTTAGCACAGATCTCTTATGACATTTGAAGATGACTCTATGGATCTTCCTCTTGATACCCGACTTCAATCGCTCGCTTTGTCAATATGTTTCGGTGAATCCGGATGAAGAAATTTCAATCGAGATGATTGAAGAAGCAGACTGTCGGTGTTCCATGAACATATCACCAACTCCCTATTGGACAAGGTGGTTGAACTCACTGCTAGATCTCCCATACGAGCATACTCCTTGAACTTCGTCACGACCTAGACATGCTTTGTAGTTGCATGCGAGTGGGTGTCAATTGACATTATACCGTATTGTCACGTAGAAAGCATCGGCAGTCACTCCAATCTGGATACGGTCATTCTCTGCTGATAGTACCATTTCAAGTTCGGACAAACTCTCTTGAAAATATGCATCCTGACTTTACATCATCGATGTGGGGATTGATCTTAGGACATAGGACTTCAAATGCAGCTTAGGGCAAGACATGCCATCATATTTGGAAAAAGTAGGAATTTGAACTTGGGAGGAATCACAACACCGAGGGACAAGACTTAGATCATCAAAATTCAACCCGGACATCTTCGGGTTTTCCACAGCATTGACCGGTCTTGAGTTGTTTGTACTTGTCATCTTCATCGAGTGTTGGCTATAATGAGAATGATCCTCTCCTCCTTTCTTTGGCTCACGCTATTCGCCACCTTGGTACTCCCCTCGGTATGGACACTTCCTTGAGAGCTCGATCAAGTGACCACTTTGGACCCTTTAAATCTACCATGTTGAGGAGACCAACAACCTTCTTCTTCTTGTTGATGAGCTTCTTCGGATCTTCTTGGCCTTGGACCAAGTTGGTGAACATCTCTTTGGCTAGAACGATTACGAGCACAGGAGATCTTTGTGATCTGTTCAAGAGCCATTTACGCTAAAATAAATAGCGAGCAAATGAGAAAACCAATCTCGATGTACAGATGCAATGTTTATGCTATGTTATACAATGTTTATACGAATGCAATGCAATGTTTTCAAGGACCTAAGAGATTTAAATTTGTTAAACAAGCAAAAGACAAACATTTATTAGTACTTCTCATTATTTTTTCTTTTTAAGTACAAGAGATAGTTCAAAGCAATAAAGAAAACAAATAAATCCTAAACTCTAAGTCTCCATGGGCTTCCTCTTGGGGCATGTAAGCGGTTGATGTTTCGCTCTCGTAGGTAGCTATGTCTCTAACACTTTCTTCCGCTTGCATAGCACTGAGCTTCAAAGTATCCCTCTCTTCTTTAAGTTGAATCAGAGTCTTGAGTCTTCAAAATCGATTGAGCATGTCGGGATGGAAACGGCATAGATGCGTCACCTATAACAGCAGTTTCCATAATTCTTGTAAAGCAGTAGTGAATGGCATCATAGGAGTTTGAGCTCGAGCTCGTACCCATTTGAGGTAAGGTTCCCAAAGAATGGAGTTCGGGTGCCCCAAAGTCTTGGTATCGATCTTCTTTACCATACCGAGCATGTATAGACCAATCAGTAATTAAGGAGATCGTGATTGTAGTGAACACAACATCTTGGAGAAGCATATCATGTGGACCATCCTTTAAAACCAAAAATAGTGATAGAGCTAGAGAAGGGTTGTAAGTAATACCTCCCCTATACCAAGTAGTGGTACATTAGAAATTCTCCACAGCAGCTCGATGAATATGAAATCCTTTTGAGAGAAAAGATTCCAACGGATATCTGAATGAGAGAAGTGACATTAATCTTTGAGACCATCTCAACCTTTGTTCATTTTCAAAAGCTGATGGAGAAGGTGCGAAATAAACCACCTTGAAATGAGGACTAACACATGAGTTCCTTGTCGCTTAGTAATGCAGTGTGGAAGAATGTAGGATGTCTCCAAAGGTAGGCACGGGATTGCGTGAGGAACAACTTGATGGCATTGACATCTATGAATTGATCCGAGTTAGGGAATAGAACCAAACCATAAATTAGCAGGCAACAATGTTCTCAAATGCATGGAAACTCATAACTTTGAGGAATTCTCGAACTTTCTTGATTAAAATTTGGAAAGTAAACCCTTAACTCCACTCTAGTTTCCCAATTGCTTGAATGTCCGGCTTAAGATGTAAGGCGGATGCAATGTCTTCGTGCTTAGGAACCTTTCAAAGGTGAATGGCATTTGGTCAGAATAAGTATCCAAGTAACAGAACTCTTCAAGGTAGGAACAGCCGATAATACGGAATGTAAAGCAATGGTGTTTTGGATCAAAAGCTGAATAGGACATGCATCATATCTTCTTCAAAGCAGGAGATAACCAAATCAAGTAGATAACCATGTCTTTTGATGAGCCAGCATGGTCGGAATTTGAAACAATTCTTTAGTTTGAGAAAGGATACCCATGAAGTTGATTGAGATAGTCTTTCTAGAAGCCATAATCCCTACAAAAGCAGGCAAAGATAAATCCCTAGGTCCTTGAAATAGTTAGAAATGATATACAATGCGAATGATGTCATGATGTCATGTTTACACACAAGCAATTCACCTGATGAGCCTAGGGTTAAGGCTTGCATGAGTATAGGTGATTACCCACCAAAAGTTTGAGTTGGTTCATCTGTCTATAATAATATACTAGGTTAGGAATCTCATTACGGATCTTTCTAATGGCTTATTTCAATCTGACGGCCAAGTGGTCGATCGAAAATGTCCCAAAAGTCTGATCTCCAATGGCGTAGCATCAGTATCAACCAACCTCGGTCTACACCAAAGCCGCCATCTCACTACCTTCTAATAATGGCCAAGATGGGTCAATTAAGGTTCTAAAAGTTTAGTTAGCGCTTGATGACACCACGGAAGCAAATACTTTCTTCAACTTGAGGAATGAAAAGTATCGGGGCAACAAAGTGTCACGCTTCAGTAGCCATCATGTTGACCGCGTAGTTATCGTCTAGCGGTCGCGATGATCTAATACCACCTAAAAAACCGGATCCGTGTAGGATCCCCAACAATATAATAGCGACCCTTCAAGATAAAGCATACAAGTCAAACAACGGTAAAAATGATCTAAAATCCCTAAGGCAATTCTCTCTTTTGGTGAGTCCCAGCGAGTGTGGTTCAGCAATAAATTGAAGCCCGACTTTGTAGGATTTTGTCCAAATATGCGGATAGCAAGAGCGCCACCGACTTTATTTTATCAATTAAAGTAAAAATATGAGAAAAAAAAGACCTTAGATTACGAGATTCGGGAGAATGGTTATGAAAGAAAGGTATTAGCACCCTTTCCATCCGTAATTATCTAGGCTCTTAGTTCTCTAGATCACTTTTAAAAATTGCTTTACATGTTTGACAAAAATGTTTTTGAAAAAAGGACATTTCGCTTTGACTTTGTAATGACTCATGTAGGACACAAAAGTGTTAGGAAATATTTTAGTTTTGAAAAATTTGAACTTTGAAAAAAGTGTGTGGTGAAAACATTTGATGAGCAAGCAACTAAGAGACTTATTTACCTACTCGAAATTAGTAGTTTTGTTTGTACTTCACATTCCTTTAGAATAAGCGCTAACCATACCATTAGTTAGTAGGTAGCTCATTCGTTAGATATAGCAGGACATTGAAGGGACGCCGGATGGTCATGAAGGCAACATAAAATATCCTAACACATTCGAAGAGACTATCATCATTTTCGTAGCGACAATCGGGTCAAGATCATATAATCTTACATCTTTTATGATAAAGGGACTATAGTGATTTGTTTGAACAATGCTAGAATACCTCTACGTTAAAGAACGACCATTTGAAATAAAAAACATAAGAGAATTACCCTAAAAATAAATGCATAAAAAAGTGCGTTGAATTCAAAATATATATCATCTGAAATAGTAACTATATCCATATTATCACCACACGCCACCCCAGCATTGGTGTACGAAAAAGCCATCACGAAATATGCAGAAAAACCATCCTGCCCCACACGGCAAAATACCATACCGCTTACGGAAAATAAAAGCTAATTAACTATTACAATTACATTAAAAAAAAAAAAATGATAAAAAAAAAAATGTCAAACCAAACAACACGTGAAAAAAGAATAAAAAAATGGAAATGCAATATGAATTGAACAAGAGAAAAAATGTTAGAAAAATGCAAATTTTATGAAAGAAAAAATATATGCTATATAAAATAATATATTAAAATTTTTGGGAAAAAAGATTTAATAATTAAAATACAATTATAATGATTTAAATGCAAAATTATGAATAAAAAAATATGCATGCAAAATTATAT
>CM038792.1:222969275-223072507 GCA_021764765.1 Vicia sativa
CTTATATTCACTTCAAATTTCATCAGATTTTAGAGACTTATATTCACTTCAAATTTCATTAGATTATCTTAAGATGTATATTCACTTCAATTTTCATAAGATTTTTTGAGACTTATATTCACTTCAAATTTCATTAGATTATCTTAAGATGTATATTCACTTCAATTTTCATAAGATTTTTTGAGACTTATATTCACTTCAAATTTCATAGATTTTTGAGAAGACTTATATTCACTTCAAATTTCATTAGATTATCTTAAGATATATTCACTTCAATTTTCATAAGATTTTTGAAGACTTATATTCACTTCAAATTTCATTGATTATCTTAAGATGTATATTCACTTCAATTTTCATAAGATTTTTGAAGACTTATATTCAGTTCAAATTTCATAAGATTTTTTGAAGACTTATATTCACTATAAATTTCATTAGATTATCTTAAGATGTATGTTCACTTCAATTTTCATAAGATTTTTTGAAGACTTATATTCACTTCAAATTTCATTAGATTATCTTAAGATGTATATTCACTTCAATTTTCATAAGATTTTTGAAGACTTATATTCACTTCAAATTTCATCATATTTTGAAGACTTATATTCACTTCAAATTTCATTAGATTATCTTAAGATGTATATTTCACTTCAATTTTCATAAGATTTTTTGAAGACTTATATTCACTTCAAATTCATAGATTTTTGAAGACTTATATTCACTTCAAATTTCATTAGATTATCTTAAGATGTATGTTCACTTCAATTTTCATAAGATTTTTGAAGACTTATATTCACTTCAAATTTCATTAGATTTTTGAAGACTTATATTCACTTCAAATTTCATTAGATTATCTTAAGATGTATATTCACTTCATTTTCATAAGATTTTTGAGACTTATATTCACTTCAATTTCATCAGATTTTTGAAGACTTATATTCACTTCAAATTTCATTAGATTATCTTAAGATGTATGTTCACTTCAATTTTCATAAGATTTTTTGAAGACTTATATTCACTTCAAATTTCATTAGATTATCTTAAGATGTATGTTCACTTCAATTTTCATAAGATTTTTGAAGACTTATATTCACTTCAAATTTCATGATTTTTGAGACTTATATTCACTTCAAATTTTTATGATTTTTGAAGACTTATATTCACTTCAAATTTCATTAGATTATCTTAAGATGTATGTTCACTTCAATTTTCATAAGATTTTTGAAACTTATATTCACTTCAAATTTCATCAGATTTTTTGAAGACTTATATTCACTTCAAATTTCATTAGATTATCTTAAGATGTATGTTCACTTCAATTTTCATAAGATTTTTTGAAGACTTATATTCACTTCAAATTTCATCAGATTTTTGAAGACTTATATTCACTTCAAATTTCATTAGATTATCTTAAGATGTATGTTCACTTCAATTTTCATAAGATTTTTGAGACTTATATTCACTTCAAATTTCATCAGATTTTTGAAGACTTATATTCACTTCAAATTTCATTAGATTATCTTAAGATGTATGTTCACTTCAATTTTCATAAGATTTTTGAAGACTTATATTCACTTCAAATTTCATTAGATTATCTTAAGATGTATGTTCACTTCAATTTTCATAAGATTTTTGAAGACTTATATTCACTTCAAATTTCATAAGATTTTTTGAAGACTTATATTCACTTCAAATTTCATTAGATTATCTTAAGATGTATATTCACTTCAATTTTCATAAGATTTTTGAGACTTATATTCACTTCAAATTTCATCGATTTTTGAAGACTTATATTCACTTCAAATTTCATTAGATTATCTTAAGATGTATGTTCACTTCAATTTTCATAAGATTTTTGAAGACTTATATTCACTTCAAATTTCATCAGATTTTTGAAGACTATATTCACTTCAATTTCATTAGATTATCTTAAGATGTATGTTCACTTCAATTTCATAAGATTTTTGAAGACTTATATTCACTTCAATTTCATCAGATTATCTTAAGATGTATATTCACTTCAATTTCATAAGATTTTTTGAAGTTATATTCACTTCAAATTTCATAAGATTTTTGAAGACTTATATTCACTTCAAATTTCATTAGATTATCTTAAGATGTATGTTCACTTCAATTTTCATAAGATTTTTTTGAAGACTTATATTCACTTCATTTCATGATTATCTTAAGATGTATATTCACTTCAATTTTCATAAGATTTTTGAGACTTATATTCACTTCAAATTTCATAAGATTTTTGAGACTTATATTCACTTCAAATTTCATTAGATTATCTTAAGATGTATTCTTCAATTTTCATAAGATTTTTGAAGACTTATATTCACTTCAAATTTCATTAGATTATCTTAAGATGTATGTTCACTTCAATTTTCATAAGATTTTTTGAGACTTATATTCACTTCAAATTTCATCATATTTTGAAGACTTATATTCACTTCAAATTTCATTAGATTATCTTAAGATGTATATTCACTGATTTTTCATAAGATTTTTGAAGACTTATATTCACTTCAAATTTCATCAGATTTTTGAGACTTATATTCACTTCAAATTTCATTAGATTATCTTAAGATGTATGTTCACTTCAATTTTCATAAGATTTTTGAAGACTTATATTCACTTCAAATTTCATCAGATTTTTGAAGACTTATATTCACTTCAATTTCATTAGATTATCTTAAGATGTATATTCACTTCAATTTTCATAAGATTTTTGAAGACTTATATTCACTTCAAATTTCATCAGATTTTTGAAGACTTATATTCACTTCAAATTTCATTAGATTATCTTAAGATGTATATTCACTTCAATTTTCATAAGATTTTTGAAGACTTATATTCACTTCAAATTTCATAGATTATCTTAAGATATATTCACTTCAATTTTCATAAGATTTTTGAAGACTTATATTCACTTCAAATTTCATGATTTTTTGAGACTTATATTCACTTCAATTTTATCAGATTTTTGAAGACTTATATTCACTTCAATTTCATTAAATTATCTTTAGATGTATGTTCACTTCAATTTTCATAAGATTTTTGAAGACTTATATTCACTTCAAATTTCATCGATTTTTGAGACTTATATTCACTTCAAATTTCATTAGATTATCTTAAGATGTATATTCACTTCAATTTTCATAAGATTTTTGAAGACTTATATTCACTTCAAATCATAGATTTTTGAAGACTTATATTCACTTCAAATTTCATTAGATTATCTTAAGATGTATATTCACTTCAATTTTCATAAGATTTTGAAGACTTATATTCACTTCAATTTCATCATATTTTGAGAGACTTATATTCACTTCAAATTTCTTAGATTATCTTAAGATGTATATTCACTTCAATTTTCATAAGATTTTTTGAAGACTTATATTCCTTCAAATTTCATTAGATTATCTTAAGATGTATTCTTCAATTTTCATAGATTTTTGAAGACTTATATTCACTTCAAATTCATAAGATTTTTTGAGACTTATATTCACTTCAAATTTCATTAGATTATCTTAAGATGTATGTTCACTTCAATTTTCATAAGATTTTTGAAGACTTATATTCACTTCAAATTTCATTGATTTTTGAGACTTATATTCACTTCAATTTCATTAGATTATCTTAAGATGTATATTCACTTCAATTTTCATAAGATTTTTGAAACTTATATTCACTTCAATTTTCATCAGATTTTAAGACTTATATTCACTTCAATTTCATAGATTATCTTAAGATGTATATTCACTTCAATTTTCATAAGATTTTTGAAGACTTATATTCACTTCAAATTTCATGATTATCTTAAGATGTATGTTCACTTCAATTTTCATAAGATTTTTGAACTTATATTCACTTCAATTCATCAGATTTTTTGAGACTTATATTCACTTCAAATTTCATTAGATTATCTTAAGATGTATGTTCACTTCAATTTTCATAAGATTTTTGAAGACTTATATTCACTTCAAATTTCATCAGATTTTTGAAGACTTATATTCACTTCAAATTTCATTAGATTATCTTAAGATGTATATTCATTAATTTCATAAGATTTTTGAGACTTATATTCACTAATTTCATCATTTTTGAAGACTTATATTCAAATTTCATTAGATTATCTTAAGATGTATGTTCACTTCAATTTCATAAGATTTTTTGAGACTTATATTCATTCAATTTCATCAGATTATCTTAAGATGTATATTCACTTCAATTTCATAAGATTTTTGAAGACTTATATTCACTTCAAATTTCATAAGATTTTTTGAAGACTTATATTCACTTCAAATTTCATTAGATTATCTTAAGATGTATATTCTTCAATTTTCATAAGATTTTTTGAGACTTATATTCACTTCAATTTCTTGATTATCTTAAGATGTATATTCACTTCAATTTTCATAAGATTTTTGAGACTTATATTCACTTCAAATTTCATCAGATTTTTGAAGACTTATATTCACTTCAAATTTCATTAGATTATCTTAAGATGTATATTCACTTCAATTTTCATAAGATTTTTGAAGACTTATATTCACTTCAAATTTCCAGATTTTTGAAGACTTATATTCACTTCAAATTTCATTAGATTATCTTAAGATGTATGTTCACTTCAATTTTCATAAGATTTTTTGAGACTTATATTCACTTCAAATTTCATCAGATTTTGAGACTTATATTCTTCAAATTTCATTAGATTATCTTAAGATGTATATTCAATTTTCATAAGATTTTTGAAGACTTATATTCACTTCAAATCATCAGATTTTTGAAGACTTATATTCACTTCAAATTTCATTAGATTATCTTAAGATGTATATTCACTTCAATTTTCATAAGATTTTTTGAGACTTATATTCATTCAATTTCTGATTTTTGAAGACATATTCACTTCAAATTTCATTAGATTATCTTAAGATGTATATTCACTTCAATTTTCATAAGATTTTTGAAGACTTATATTCACTTCAAATTTCATCATTATTTTGAAGACTTATATTCACTTCAAATTTCATTAGATTATCTTAAGATGTATATTCACTTCAATTTTCATAAGATTTTTGAGACTTATATTCACTTCAAATTCATGATTTTTGAAGACTTATATTCACTTCAAATTTCATTAGATTATCTTAAGATGTATTTCACTTCAATTTTCATAAGATTTTTAAGACTTATATTCACTTCAAATTTCATCAGTTTTTGAAGACTTATATTCACTTCAAATTTCATTAGATTATCTTAAGATGTATATTCACTTCAATTTTCATAAGATTTTTGAAGACTTATATTCACTTCAAATTTCATCAGATTTTTTGAAGACTTATATTCATTTAAAATTTCATTAGATTATCTTAAGATGTATAATCACTTCAATTTTCATATGATTTTTTAAAGACTTATATTCACTTCAAATTTCATTAGATTATCTTAAGATGTTTGTTCACTTCAATTTTCATAAGATTTTTGAAGACTTATATTCACTTCAAATTTCATAGATTTTTGAAGACTTATATTCACTTCAAATTTCATCAGTTTTTTGAAGACTTATATTCACTTCAAATTTCATTAGATTATCTTAAGATGTTTGTTCACTTCAATTTTCATAAGATTTTTTGAAGACTTATATTCACTTAAAATTTAGTCATATTTTTTGAAGACTTATATTCACTTCAAATTTCATTAGATTATCTTAAGATGTATGTTCACTTCAATTTTCATAAGATTTTTTGAAGACTTATATTCACTTCAAATCATCAGATTTTCTGAAGACTTATATTCACTTCAAATTTCATTAGATTATCTTAAGATGTATGTTCACTTCCATTTTCATAAGATTTTTTGAAGACTTATATTCACTTCAAATTTCATCAGATTTTCTGAAGACTTATATTCACTTCAAATTTCATTAGATTATCTTAAGATGTATGTTCACTTCAATTTTCATAATATTTTCTGAAGACTTATATTCACTTCAAATTTCATTAGATTATCTTAAGATGTATGTTCACTTCAATTTTCATAAGATTTTTTGAAGACTTATATTCACTTCAATTTCATAAGATTTTTGAAGACTTATATTCACTTCAAATTTCATTAGATTATCTTAAGATGTATATTCACTTCAATTTTCATAAGATTTTTTGAAGACTTATATTCACTTCAAATTTCATCAGATTTTTGAAGACTTATATTCACTTCAAATTTCATTAGATTATCTTAAGATGTATGTTCACTTCAATTTTCATAAGATTTTTTGAAGACTTATATTCACTTCAAATTTCATCATATTTTGAAGACTTATATTCACTTAAATTTCTTAGATTATCTTAAGATGTATATTATTCACTTCAAATTTCATATAGATTTTGAAGACTTATATTCACTTCAAATTCATGATTATCTTAAGATGTATGTTCACTTCAATTTTCATAAGATTTTTTGAAGACTTATATTATCTTCAAATTTCATAAGATTTTTTGAAGACTTATATTCACTTCAAATTTCATTAGATTATCTTAAGATGTATGTTCACTTCAATTTTCATAAGATTTTTTGAAGACTTATATTCACTTCAAATTTCATCGATTTTTGAAGACTTATATTCACTTCAAATTTCATTAGATTATCTTAAGATGTATGTTCACTTCAATTTTCATAAGATTTTTTGAAGACTTATATTCACTTCAAATTTCATCAGTTTTTGAAGACTTATATTCACTTCAAATTTCATTAGATTATCTTAAGATGTATATTCACTTCAATTTTCATAAGATTTTTGAACTTATATTCACTTCAAATTTCATCAGATTTTTAAAGAGACTTATATTCACTTCAAATTTCATTAGATTATCTTAAGATGTATATTCTTCAATTTTCATAAGATTTTTGAGACTTATATTCACTTCAAATTTCATGATTTTTGAAGACTTATATTCACTTAAATTTCATTAGATTATCTTAAGATGTATATTCACTTCAATTTTCATAAGATTTTTAAGACTTATATTCACTAAATTTCATGATTTTTGAAGACTTATATTCACTTCAAATTTCATTAGATTATCTTAAGATGTTATATTCTTCAATTTTCATAAGATTTTTTTGAAGACTTATATTCACTTCAAATTTCATGGATTTTTGAACTTATATTCACTTCAAATTTCATTAGATTATCTTAAGATGTATGTTCACTTCAATTTTCATAAGATTTTTTGAAGACTTATATTCACTTCAAATTTCATCAGATTATCTTAAGATGTATGTTCACTTCAATTTTCATAAGATTTTTTGAAGACTTATATTCACTTCAAATTTCATTGATTTTTGAAGACTTATATTCACTTCAAATTTCATCAGATTTTTGAAGACTTATATTCACTTCAAATTTCATTAGATTATCTTAAGATGTATATTCACTTCATTTTCATAAGATTTTTGAAGACTTATATTCACTTCAAATTTCATCAGATTTTTTGAGACTTATATTCACTTCAATTAAATCATCTTGGAACCTATAACACTTTTTCAGAAGATTTTCTTATTTGTTTAATTTATATGAATTTCGGATTATATAATTAATCCAGAGCTTTCTTTATCGATAAAGGAATTTTAAAGATCAGGAAAAGACCTTCATTAGATTAAATTATTTTAGGAATTTATGAAAATTAAAGTATTAGCACCACTTTTTCATTCACATCAGTTATCTCGGGCTCTTAGTTGTAGCTTCATAAGAAAAATTACTTTTCTGTGTTTAAGATTTTGAAAGAAATTTTTTTTGAAGACATTTCACTTTGACTTTAATGATTCTAGATTTGGAATGTATCACAGTTTTAAGAAATGTTTGTTTTATAAAATTTTTAACTTTTTAATGGTTCTCACGGAATTTTAAAGTTTTTGAAAAAGTTTTTGAAAATTTAAGATTTGAAAACTATTTTCATTGAGCAAGCAACTAAGTCTATTACTACTCAGAATGAGTTGTTTCCATGTTATTTTCCTTCAATTTAGAATAAGGATATTCATACCATTAGTTGGAAGAGTAATTTTTATTAATTTAGAAGATGAAGGGACAATCGAATATTTTCATCTTATATTCATAGAAGGCAACATCGGATATCCTTAGCAATTTCATAGGAATTATCATCACTTATTAAGTAGGCAACAATCGAGGACGAGACCATATATTCACTAGCCAACATCGAGGATTTTGAAGACTATATTCTTTGTGATTAAGGGACTATGATGATGTATTCATAAGCATCTTTGTTAATGGTATTCCTTCGTTTCATAAGACTTGACCATTTTATTCCTTCAAATTCAACGAGAGAGGATACCACTATTTTTTCAAGTTTGATAGAATTATGTTAGATTCAAATATTTATCTTGAGATTAGAAAGTGACCCTAAGGATTTAATTTTATCTTGCCATACAAACCACTAGTTAGCTAGCGATTAAATATATTAAATTAAATTAAAATTTACGAGAGAAATTAAATTTCGGAAATTTAAATCATACCTTTATTTCATGGATTTTGGGCACTTAATAGGAGAATTCAGGAAAATTAAAACACTAATTACTATTACATCCATAATGATTTACACTTAATTAAAATGAGAAATTTAAACCCTAATTATTCAACTTATCAAGCAATTACAATAAATCGAGAAAAAGTATCACAGGAAGGATCGAATTGTAAATAAGAGAAAAAATAATATTCATAAAAAATATACTTTTATATTGAAAATTATTTTTAAGTTATTAAACCCTAATTATCTTAAGAAAATATTTTTGGGATTTTTGTGAATTAATTTTAATATGAAAAATAATTAAAAGCTAATTTCATGGATTTAATTAACAATTAATAAAATAAAAGCAAAAAAATGATTTTTTAATGTCAAAAAATTAAATAAATATTTTTTCTAACCTAAATTCAAAAGAAAATATTTTTGGTGATTTTATGATATTTTAAAAAATATTTAAAAGAAAAATTAAATAGAAAAGTAAGCAATTGAAAATATGTGAAAAAATAAGAAAAATTAGGTTAGTCAAAAAAATAGAGTTAGGAATGCGAGTTATATTTAGGTACCCCGAGGTGAGAAACCAACAAAGCTTGCCATCATTTCGCTTACCATCTAATAGTAAATTGGGAAGAAAATAATATATAATAAAATCAAATTTTAAAATATATTTCAAGACGCAGCATGAGAAGGAAATTAAATCTTCCTCGTTTTTGAATTTCCAGCCTTACCACGGCTTTCATGGGTAAACCTATACCAATTTAAATCCCATAGCTACATCACCGCAAATCAAACATCAAGAGAAATATGCAATATAAATGAGTTATGGAGACATGGATCAATTGAAATCATGTTCTAAACACGATGATGCCCTTGATTATTTCCATTTTTCTAATTCATTAAAACCGATTAAAACTACGAACCCTAGCAATGGCAAGTTTTGTACCTGCGAAACTTAAATTAAGCTATCTGACTTGAGAACTTCATTAAGAACAAAATATGCAATCAAACATATTAAATATGTAGTTATATGCAAGCAAATTTCAAGTTTCTTAAATTACCGTGAGTTGGATAAGTGATTAGAGCTTTTAAGCTTGCGAGAAGTCCAGAGCGACTTAGAGAGGATCACAGGAAGTGATTGGTATGCTTTTGGCACAGATCAATGCAAAAAACGATCGCCACTTGCTTGGATGACCAAAATTTTGAAGCTAGGTTAGGTTCTTGAGGCAAAAAATTTCGTCCTCACAAAGTGCAGGATCATTGTGTATATATAATAGAATGAATTAGGTCAAGAATCATGAAGAAATATATGTCAATCAATGAGAAAAGATTTGATTTGGAATTAAACCATATTGCCGATCAAATCGATCATTCTTTGAATCTCATTGATTTTCGAAATTATCGACTTATATGGCTTGCTTGGACCTCAGAATGATAAAAAAAAAATCAATCTTACACATAATGATTTGATCCTTTGCATTTTATTTTAATTAAAATTGAATTAAATTGGATAAATTCAAAAATAAATAAAATAAAGAGAACATGGCATGCTATTGGGCTTGAGAGGTCACAGGCAATGTTAGAAGCAAGTGTGAATCAAAAAACTTGGGCCCATTTAGAA
Source organism: Vicia sativa (assembly GCA_021764765.1). Classification (NCBI taxonomy): domain Eukaryota; kingdom Viridiplantae; phylum Streptophyta; class Magnoliopsida; order Fabales; family Fabaceae; genus Vicia; species Vicia sativa. Next base: position 222,979,434 of record CM038792.1, read on the forward strand.
GAAAAATTGAATTTTCAAGTATTTCTCTTCATGCACTTCTTCAAAATGCCAAACTTGCACAACTTGTATCTTGCTGATTTTCAATATTTTTAAGTGTTATTGGACTTTTAGAAAGCTCAGATGTCCTCAAAGACTCCTTTTGGTTTCATATTCATTTAAGTTTCCATGTTCATGTACACTTCTTTGCAAAAAATGATTTTTTGTTGACTTTTAGAAGGACCTATAATATTTTGATCCATAACTCTCAAATGATGCATTTTTAACCAAAGCTTGTGAGACATGAAGTTGTAGAGAATTGAATTCCCTTCAAAATGAGCTTTTTTAGAAAAAATTCTGATGAAGTATGTGAAAGTTATGCATGGTCAAAGTTCTGTTGACATTTTTGTCAAAAAACCCCTAATTTGGAAACTTTGACTTTTGATCAAATCTTGACTTTTCTTGATGAATCATGACCAAACCTTGATCATATGATGAATGTGACTTCAAAATATTGATGTTGACCAAAATGATGAAGTTTGATTTGTATGTTTGCCTGATTGACTTTTTGTCAATCAAGTGATTTTCAACCATTTGAGCAAATGGTAGCAAACTTGGTATGAGGCTTGAAACTTGACATGGTGATCCCTTGAGACATATGAGGTATTATGACCACTTGAGGTACTAGAACTTGATTTTGTCTTGAGAGAAGCAAAACCCTATTGTGGGTTGATTGCTTAGGAGAGGGTTCATCTGTCAACCCTTGAGAAATTCCTGAATATGGAGATGTGGATTGTCTTGAGAAATAGGAGGGAAAATTTTGGGGTATAACAGAATCCAATGTCAGAAATGGCGTCGTCCAGCATCCTTCCATTCTCCGTTCTGGTGGAGGCCCAACCCACCATGGTGAGGGCGAAACCCTAAGCCCAAATTTCCCCAAATCGCTTTGCTGAAAGAGCTCCTTAGCGACACATCACAATGTTTCTTCCTTCACATCTACTTTGAAATGGATAAAGGTGAGAAAAGAAGTCGCCATAAAAGTGAGTTTGTTTGAAGCGAGAATGATGTCTATGTTAAGTTGAAACTTGAAAAGCAGTACATATCCATAATTTAAAGTTCATTTCATACAAAGTCTTAAACGTACATTTTATTTCTAACTTTTTAATAATCTAAGACAAGATTTTGCATGATTTTATAAAACAACTAATACAATATAATCATATTCAAATTAAACATTCAAACATATACCACATAACCTATGCTTTTATTAAAAATTAAGTTTAGAAACATCATTTAAATTAATTGAATTCAATGAAATCTAGATTAATGGGTGAAATTAATCTCCTTTGGTGTTAAGTTAAATTACTTTAATGTGAAGCAAGAGTTTGATGACTACGATGAGAGCAACAAACAATAATTAAGAAATTCTTTCTTGACTTTGTAATTTTCTCTCACCCATTGAAAAATTAAATATTTGTAATTTTCTCTCACACCCATTGAAAAATTAAAAATATTTTGTAAGTGCACTTATGAATTCACCTATATTTAGAGTGTTTTGCAAGTGCACTTACAAATTCTCCTAATAATCCAATTTTATTAGAATTTTATTTTAAAAAGATATTTATTTATAATATAATAATAATATAATTTTATTTTGAAAATATATTTATTTATAATATAATAATTTCATATATATATATATATATATATATATATATATATATATATATATATATATATATATATAATGGAATATTGTGTTTTATTTCATGTGATTTCCATACATATATACATGATTTCACATTACTAAACAAATAGAAAAATATATGCATTAAAAGCCTAACTTATATTTGACCTATAATAATAAAATCTATTAATACAATCGATATCAATATCAAATTTGACCTATAATAAGAAAACCTATTAATATTATTGATATCAATTTCTATGAAGAGACAATTGATTTTTGTCTTGATATGCATTAATTGTATAATATATTTCTACCAATATAATTAAATTAAATTATTATTAATAAAAAATAACTTAAATTTTTAATTAAAAAATATTAAAATAAATTTATGATATGAAATTAAAAAATGAATATAATAATTAATTTTTAATTATAATAGTGAAATGTAATTGTCTTTTAATTATTTATTTAAAATTATGAATAACTTTTATAAAAAATATAAGAAATATTTTTAATTATAATTTAAAAGTTAAATTTAGTTTAGATGACACTTTTAATTTTTATTATAGAATTGATAATTAATTATTAAGTTGTAATTAAAATTTATTATATTAAAAAGATATTTATATTATCATCAAAAGTTGAATGTTATTAATAATTAATATTATTAAAAGAAAACTAATCATGCACGACACTCGTGATATAAAATAATTTTACACTAAAAGAATCTAACAACGTATCTAATTATAATGAGACTTTTTTTAATAACATGGCATGTTAAATTTTAAGAGAAAATGATGAATAATTTATAAATTATAAAGATCTCTTCTATATTAAATACATATATATCTCATAAGAATAAAAATCAAAATAATGAATAATTTATAAACTATAAAGATCTCTTCTATATTAAATACATATATATCTCATAAGAATAAAAATCAAAATAAATCAAAAAGGTTAATTTGTAAGTACCGTATGAAGTAAAAAATAAGAAGAATTTGTAAGTGCACTACAATTTTGAATCTCAGGTGAATTCACAAGTACACTTACGAAGTAAACCAAATAAGGTGAATTAAATAAGTGCACTTACAATTTTGGATCCCAATTGAATTCGCAATACACTTTCGAAATAAACCCAAATTTCACATTTATAGTAAATTCTTAAGTGCGCTTATAAAATCTAGAAATATTTTTGGTTTCCACCAAGAATGAGAAAAACTCCACTAAATAATGGAAGAAATTTCCTAATATTAATAACTTATTAGAATTGCATATTAGCTATTAAAGATGTTACATGAGAACATGTCAACTAAGTCTAATTCAAAAAGAGTTTTCTCACTTTTGAAACACTAAAAATTTATATTATGTTATTTTACTTTCCAAGTATACACCAAATAATCAATCTTATGAGAAACCAAACTTAAAATAGGTGAAGGATAACATGAAAAATTAAATTTATTTCTTCATAATGCTGAACTACTAAAAGTATTATTAATTTAATAATAAATAATTTCAATTGTTATGATTGATTATAGATGGTCTACTATATTCAAGTAATAGACAAAAAAATAAATATATATCTTTAACTAGACTCCAATATTTATAAATAAGTTAAATTATAATATTTTTAACTAGAATATCTATATATATATATATATATATATATATATATATATATATATATATATATATATATATATATATATATATATATATATATATATATATATATGTATATATATATATATATATATATATATATATATATATATATATATATATATATATATATATATATATATATATATATATATATATATATATATATATATATATATATATATATATATATATAAATTAGCTAGGCAAAAGTTATTTGGATTTGCTGGCTCAACTTAATTAAATATGTTAGTAATTAAATCATAGATGATCATGGAGTTAGCACATTTTCAACTTTTTCTCACTTTAAAATAGAGTAAAAATTATTAAAATAAGATAATATAGTGTTATAATTGAAAATGTTTGAGAATTAAATCAAGTTTTAACCGACACTATTGCCAATTTCCATTTACTTATTATTATTACTATATTATACAATTTTGTTTCACATATACTATATAGAAGGAAAAAATTAAAACAAATTGTTAGGCTCTATTGTAAGTGTAACTTAATACATATGTAACAGTACTTTTGCCAAATAAACGAGAAGTACAGTAGATACTCCTATTAATAAAATACCACAAATTCACAAAGGATTAATATACTACATTATGTTAAAATATAAAAAAACAAATTAACTATTTACAGGAATTCTATTAATAAAAATTGGTTGTTTTATCTTTGTTTTGTAACTCTAGTCATAGATCAAATATAGGAAAATGAAAAGCAAAATACTTTTAAAAGTTTGACTTAAATAGTCTATTAGTCATTGTAATAGTAAGTTAGCGTGTTTTCCGTCCTTATATTTTTTCTTGCATAAAATTTTAAATATTGGATTTCATTTAATTTTAATATCTAAATCAAAATCACAGAAAAATCTGTAAATTTTCGGCAATTTTCCTTTAAATTTTTAAAACTAAAATTTAAAAGATTTTAATATTTAAAATTATTTCTAAAAAATATAGTGATGAAAAACAAAAATCGTTAATTTACGGTCAAATGACTATTTAAGTCAAAAAATATTAATTTTTTAATTTTAAAAATAATATAACTTTAAATAGTTTTGAGAAACAATTCCTAAAATAATATAAGCCAAACAAATTTTATAACTTTTAAGTTTTGAAAATAGATAATTGTTTTGAAAATGCCTATCAAACAAGCCCTTACTTTTTAGTTTTCATCTATTATTAGTAATTTATTATTAAATAAATATTTTATAATTTATAAAGTAAATATTTATTTGGATCAATATATAAATATATATTTTTGGGGATGTTTATGTGAAAATTGAAAAATATATATTAACGTGGTATATTAATCTTTTATTTAAATTGAAAAAACTTGTTTAGTTTGTTAGTAAGTAATTTTAGTTTACTTTACCATGATTGATCAATAAATTTGGTTCACCATGCTAATCTTCACTCTTAAAATAATAGAAACAATTTAACGATCTTTGAAACATAATTAGTCTCCATAGAGATAAAAACTGCATTTGTTATTTGTACTATAACAACTGGGTGCCACTCCAAAAATCTTACTAAACCCCCAAAGTCAAAAGCTTAATTTTTCAAACCTTGAAAATGAAAAGGAAGATAAACACTAATCAAATTATCTTCTAGATCAAGGCCTTTATTTTCTCCATACTCTAAATTTGCTGAAGAATTGAATTGTGCAACCCATTCTAGGGTAAAAAAAGCCTAAGTTTAGTTAACTCACAAATCAAAGATGGAAGATTACCTAACAAATAACTCTTACAACTCAAGGATGTGAACTCTGATTAGCATCACTCTTGATGTTGTCACATGTGATATTGAGGGAAACAACACAAAAAATTGAATCACACTAGACACCATGCTAAAAAAGTGGTCAAAAGAAGGGTTCCATATGAAGAGTGTTCAGATGATGAATTTTTGAGACATTAGTTTATTTGTCGAAGTAGTGTAAAATGGTGTTGTATTTAGAGGTTAAGAAGAGAATGAAGAAAAAAAAGACGAAGTTGAATAGAGTAAATGAACTCCATTTGATGATAATTAAAGTAATATAAGAAGAACATCTCAAAAATTAAATAAGAAAGGAAAATCAATTGAAGAAAAACATTATTATTCTATTTGAAGTGAAAATAGGGTTTCAAAAGTAATTAGAAATATATGAATGTGTTACCTTGAAAAATATTTAAGGTATAGTAGTTTCCTAAAGTAAGATAGTCCTTTGAAATAAGGATTGTAAAAAGTTAAGGCCAAAGTAGTCGAAATTTGGTTTTATTAAACTAAAGAATTTAATGGTCAATAGAAATACTAAGCAGAATGTCGAGATTGGGACACATTGATCAATAGGAGAAAGATTGATATAAATGGCAAGCAAGATGGTGAAACTAGTATTGTCGACTAGAAATTCAAGACTTAGAAGAATTTGGGTTATTTGGTTTTGCTAGTAGATGGTTTTGAAGCGACTCGAAGCGGGAGGATTGGAATTTTGAAGTCACAGTGATTGCAAGATTGTGTTACGATTGAGCACTAAAAGGTGGCGAAATCCTAAGGAGAAGTTGTCTTAGGCTAAAATATGTGTCAGTAGATAGTGTGCATAGGCATTTATTTTGTAATCACTATAAATAAAAGGGTTCAGTGTAGAATTATGGGTGTTCATTTCTACTAAATTCACTAATAAGTGCCAAAATGTAGTTATTTTGTATATATGTTTTGTGGCACTAATCCGTTCTTGTTTGTTAATAATTGTTGAACAACCATTTTTTGTAAATACGTTTTATTGTGTTTTGTACATAATATACCGTTTGATTAGTTTTAATGTATTTTTGTAGGTATTTGTGCGTGTTGGAGCATCGAGGAATAAATTTTCGAAGACACGGCTCCGAAGACAAGGTTTTGATGAATAAAAGACCAGTTTTGCTCAGGAGAGGCGTTGAGAGCGGTGAGGCCGCTCAGTGAAATCCGCTCGGTAGCGTTTGGGCCGTTGAGTGCTTTGGTACTATTTCGGCAGAGAGATAATTTTGATCCTGGCGGCGGCGGTGAGAGCATTGGCGAACTTGGTTTCGCGTAAATATCGGTGAGCATTGGCCGGCGCCCTACGCCGTCTTGGCCAGCGATCGTCGTGTTTAGTTTATAACTTCATTTTCTTCATTTTTAGGTTATGGTTTTGGGGTGGCTTTTGATCCCATTTCCATCAACCTTTATTTTGATAGATTAGCTTAGAAAACAACATTAGGTCTTGCATATGGATGATTGGAGGTGGATTGCTCTTCGATAGATGTTGACAAACCGATGTAAATGAGTGGTTTATCTCTTCTCCTCTTTATGTATTTCTCTTTGTTGGGTATGTATGTATTTCTACTCATAACTCATGTATATTTGTCGCCCTTGACGTTGTATAAAGTCTGCTTTACGAATTTGTGTTGGTGATTGTTTTAGGTTTTTACTCTATGTTAGGGATTTGAGCTTTGTTAGACATAGATTGCTTAGATTCTTACCTAGGATGATTATCTGTTAGTTTCTGAATGCTAGAAATGGGTTTAGAGCTGATATTCATGTAGAGTATCTGATCTTAATGCCTCCGTGTTGGTTGTTTGAGCTAAAGATAGTCGTACAGTGGCGCGGTTGACTTATGTGTTGTTGAGGTTTGCGGACATGGCTATTGAGGTGATGCGGTTGAATTCTCAATTTGGGTTAGAAATAGCTTGGATTGTGAGAGGTATGTGATGACAGACGAGTATCGTGGTGAGTATAATTGATGATAAATTTAAGTTTGTACGTAGTGTGCATTCGTTAGGACAAGTTGTCTATCCTTTATAGTTTTTGTTCATTTACTTTTTGTCTTTTCTTTACAACCAATTTATTCCCAAACTCATTAACAATAGAATTGTCGAACGACGAATCAATAACCAATCTCCGTGGACACGATACGATATAACCTAACCGGTATATATCACCCGATAAAAATAATACTTTACTTTTTGTTTGCCTGCTATAACCGCACCCGAACAAAATGGCGTCGTTGCCAGGGATTGGTTTTATTGTTTCTATATTGCGATAATTCCGGTTTTTTATTTTTGTAATTAATGTAAATGTTGTATAGACTTTGTATATTGTTACTTGTACATTTTATGTGTTTACTTTCCATACTTGTACATATGTGTGTTTTACCTTGTTTTAAAGTATTGTTGTAAGTTGTCTCGTATTCATAATGTTTGTTGTGTGAATGTTAGGATACTTTCTTTAGGTTTGCAGGGTGTGACAATTCCATGGCATGACGAGAGGAAGTTACTAGCTCGCATAATAAAGCGTCCGACTATGACGTAAAAAACAAGCATGTTTGTTTATGTGTGTGGTGACTTGTGTTTTAACAAGTTGAAATAGAACTTGTTCTTAATTTTAAATCTTCACCTTTTAACTTGTTAATTCATTTTCACAGTTTTCGTATTGTTATTTGTATTCGTTTTGTTTTGTCAAATTGTGTTATCGACAAGCTCTTGTTTAGCTTGAGGTTTTTTGGATGTAAATTTTGTAAATTTTGTTTTCTAATTCTTTTGTTGTTGTTTGGACTCAAATTTTGGTCGGTAGCTTGAGGTTACATTTGGTGATTTTCCGATTTTAATCGTTTCACTCATGGATGTATGGTAATGATAGTTTCAAAGTTGGTACACGTCAGGTACTCATTTATCGCTTTCTATAGCATAACATGTTTAGGAAATTTATCATTTGTACATTTACCATGCCATTCATTATTTTTGCATTACTTGCTCAGGAATTGAATCACTTTAGTTCCCTTTTTAACCATAAATGTGAGGAAGTTTTCCATTGTCACATATCTGTGAGCACATTCTTGTTTTAACTAGATTTTAGAATGCTTAATCTTTTATTTTTTGTTGATTGTATGAATGCATGAAAAGGATCAAGGCATTTTGTTTCATTTTGAGCATAACTACCTTGGCCAAATATTCAATTCACCTTGTGAGTGTGTGAACCTTTGTTAGCCCCTTTGAACTTTTATCAATATCCATGTTTATTTGAATTTGATACTTGTCTATGAGTGTCAATTCACCTTTTTTGTATGGATATTGATTTTTTTGTTTCTTGAACCCTCAACTATATGTTGTTGTATGAATCTTTACCTTGTCTTAGAAAGTAGGGAGTATTCACATAATGATGTTAGTTGAATTCAAGTTGGGGAGAAGAATGTTTATGTACTTATATTGTGGTTGGTATGAGGTTGAGAAAAAGAAAAAGAGAAAAAGAAAGATTAGAAAAATAAAGAAAAAAAGAGAAATTTTTTGAAAAAGAAAAACAAAAAGATTATGAATAATGTTGTGTTAATAAGTGAGGTGTTTTGGTTTGACAATTTGTGATGAAGAAGAAGTTTGATTGAAATTTTATTTTTTGGAACTTTGTGAGTTGGTCACTCCCTTAGGTTTAGGCAAGTTTTTGTTTCGATTAGCTTTAGGACTTATCACTTGTTTGTTAACCGAGCCACATTACAACCTTGAAAATCCCTTGTGATTCTTGCATTTGTATTTTCAATACGTTTTTGAGATGAATGCATAATTTAGTCTATTGTTTGCAAGATTGTGGAGGAGTGTTTTTTATCCCTCACTTTTGTGTGTTCTTCATCTACCGATGAATTTTTGTTAGGTGTGATTCATTATTGATCTTGTTTTATTTTAGAGTGTTTTGCATGATTTTTGTACCTAGGATTTGTTTCGTTTATATGTTATTGTTGTAGTATGGTGGTAAGTATGTATATTATGGTAATGCGTTTATGTTTGAACTATACATTTGTTTTCCGTTTTAAAACTTGTTGATTCATGATTCTTTGATTATCTTATTTTGTTTCTTTAGGTTTACTTGACTTTATTTGAGGACAAACAATGTGTCAAGTTGTGGGAGAGTTGATAAGTGCCAAAATATAGTTATTTTGTATATATTTTTGTGGCACTTATCCATTCTTGTTTGTTAATAATTGTTGAATAACCCATTTTTGTTGTAAATCGTTTTATTGTGTTTTGTGTACATCATGTCCGTTTGATTAGTTTTAATGTATTTTTATAGGTATTTGTGCGTGTTGGAGCATCGTGGAATAAAGTGTCGAAAACACGGTTCCGAAGATGCAGTTTTGATGAATAAGAGACCAGTTTTGCTCAGGAAAGGCCGCTCAAAATCCACTCAGCGCGAGTCCGCTCAACGCGTTTTGGAGCGTGTTGAGTATTTTAGTACTGTTTCGGAAAAGAGATAATTTTGAGCGCGGTGAGGCCGCTGAGCGCGTTTAAGTCGAATTACATGTAAATATCAGTGGAGGCTGCTCAGCGCGTCCTCGCCGCTCAGCGCGGTCGTCTGTGTTTAGTTTTATAACTTTATTTTTCTTCATTTTTAGGTTATGGTTTTGGGATGGATTTTGATCCCCATTTCCATCAACCTTTATTTTTGATAGATTATCTTAGAAAACAACATTAGGTCTTGCTTATGGATGATTGGAGGTGGATTGCTCATCGATAGGCATTGACAAACCGGTGTAAATGAGTGGTTTATCTCTTCTCCTCTCTATGTATTTATCTATTTGTTGGATATGTATGTATTTCTACTCATAACTCATGTATATTTGTGCCTTGGCGTTGTATAAAGTCTTTACTGAATTTGTGTTGGTGATTGTCTTAGGTTTTACTCTATGTTAGAGATTTGAGCTTTGCTAGACATAGATTGCTTAGATTCTTACCTATGATGATTATCATTAATTTCGAATGCTAGAAATGGATTTAGAGATGATATTCACTTGATATCGATCTTAATGCCTATGTGTTGGTTGTTTCGAGCTAAAGATAGTCGTTCACAGTGTGCGATTGACTTGTGTTGTTGAGGTTTGCGAGACATGGCTATTGAGGTGATGCGGTTGAATTCTCAATTTGGGTTAGAAATAGCTTGGGTTGTGAGAGGTATGTGATGACACGGACAAGTATCGTAGGCTGAGTATAATTGGACAGTAGATTTAATTTTGTGACGGATAGTGTGCATTCGTTTTAGACAAGCAGTCTATCCTTTATAGTTTTTGTTCCTTTACTTTTTGTCTTTTATTTGCAACCAATTTATTCCCAAACTCATTAACAATAGAATTATCGAACGACGAATCAATAACCAATCTCTACATACACGATACGATATAATGTAACCGGTATATAACACCCGGTAAAAATAATACTTTACTTTTTGCTTGCCTACTATAATCGCATCGAACAATCACTTGTCAAACTCTATTATCCTAAGCGTAAGAAGCGAAGTGTGTGCATAAGTGTTTGATGTGTATCACCATTTATATTTCAATGCAAATATTTTACTTTTACTTGTCCCTTTTGAAACTTTTGCTTGATTTCTATTTACTTTTGAACAATTTCTTTATGTTATCGTTTGCTTCGTGTAAAAGCCTTACATTTGTCACGAGTCATCCCGATTAGTTAAGTCATATAGTATACAAATTATCACTTATTTCGTTTAAACGCCTCTATCGGTCACGAGTCACCAGTCAGTTAGTCAATTATAGTGTGGAAACTTCAATTATACTTGTTCCTTATTTATAGAAAACCATTTCTAGTAGTAAGGATTTCGACAAAACAAGTTTATTTTCAATATCTTATACGTGTCTTAAGATCAACTAGTCGATCTTGCAAGTAACCCTTAGTTTTTAGGAATTTGGGAAGACTAGCGGTTGTTTACCATTTTCCACAGATAAATAAATTGGCCTTGATGGAACCAGTGCTAAATTTTTTCTCTTAAGTGTTTGCTAGTGTATGATACTTAGAAGTGGAAAGTTAACCAGAGTATAATAAACCACCTACTAGAAAATACACCAAGGATGATTATCCGTTTCACCACAAACATAAGCGAAGTACCGTCATGAACATTAAGCACTACTAATCTAGTAATTTCTCAAATTCGCCTTTTCCCCTTTGGTGACTCCAAGCTGCACAGCGTCGGCTCTAGGTCTCGGTGCCCATTCCCCAGGCTCCACCGGTGAGTCCAGGCCCTGTGATGGCTACAAACTCCATACCTAATGTACCCCGTAATGGTACCGCTGATCCTGTTTATGGAATGTCGTATTCCATGATGCCGAGATAATGATGGAAACTTGAACACAACGGTGGTGTCGAGATAATTCAAAATATGAACTCTCCTTTACAGGATATGCCGAGAGGAAATAGAAATAAACAAAATAGAGGAATGCCTTCTAATCCAGTAGTGTCGCCTCTTACTAACACATTTATAGTGGTGTTGAGACAACAAATGGATGATAGTAACAATGAGTAGTTAACATGCTGACTAATCAAATGGGTACTGTATTTAATCCTTTAGCACAAGAGTCGGCTAAGACTAATAGACATTTCTTTGAACAAATCGACGGTGATTGCCCAATTAACACGTTTGTGTAATTTCTTGGGTGCTCCCCGGCCTTTCGATAGATGCCATACATTGTTCGATTGTCTTCCCTATTCAACAAGACATGGGAGCAATAGAGGATGAACACATCCATCAGCGACAACAATAATTCCCATCCTCAAAGAAATCATGTGGCCGACCACCAAGAGTGTTGGTTCGACACCAAGAGGCTGGTCGATTGATCAAATTCAACAAGAAGACTTTGCATCAGAATAACAACTACTATTGTCGAAGGATCATGGCGAGAATGGTATGAATACCACACTTGAGAGGCCAATGTATTCTTCCCTTTGTTTGAGTATATCTTACGGACTAAAACTCCTAGGGATGGAAAATTCCTAAATACACTAACTTTGGGTGAGTGGCGAGTCGTAGAACATTTTCTAGATACTTAAGCATGTCATGGGATATGGTGAATAATGAAAACCTAAGAGTGAAAAATTTACCATCCCTTACTAAGGCAGCCTTCACATGGTTCACAACCTTACCACCAAATTGAATTGATTCATGGACCGAAGTTGGAAAAACTTTTCATGAAACGATTTTATGAGGACATTCAAAAATTAGTTTAATAGAATTGTGAACATCAAGAGAAGGTTCTTGAAAGTATCGCGATTACTTAAATAGGTTTCGGTCATTGAAAGAGATTCTTTACTCGGTGCTGAACACGAACTTGTTCAATTATTAGAGGTTTAGATTATTCCATTAGGAAGAAAATAGAGCCAACCTTTGTGAAAAGTATGTCACTGACTAAATGATAAAGTTTGACATCTTGAGCATCTAAGATTATAAAAGGTCAAACATACTAAGTCTAAAAAGTAGCCTTTGTAAAATTTGATGATACCGATCCATTTATGAGGTGACTATATGTCACCAACAGAGGTAGAAGTCGGGATGAAAAATGAACCGAGGCCATGAATGCAAATTATTATTTCTGCTAAAGGAAAAAACACTATAAAAACAATCCAAAATTTCCGCAAAAAACTTATACTTTTGATGTCACTAAATGTGAAAATTTTATTTGTTGGTTAAATATGGTAAAATTTTAGCATCTCTAGGTGCTAAGTTACCACCATTAGAACAACGACAAAAAAAGTTTTGTAAATTTCATAATTATCTTAGTCACACAACCTCTCAATATTTTTTCGAGGATCTCAAATAAAATCGCTGCGAAACATCTTGAAATTTGTTGCAAGAAAGATGAAGATTGATGATGACCCTCTTAGCTTGAGAAGAAGCATTGTTTGTCGACCCAATCAACATTCACATGGTGTGAGATTCATTATGACATGATGAAATCTTGGTGAAAACCACGATGTCGACTTGGTTGATGTTTAACCAAGACTTGAGAAAGACTTGCTGGACTTTATCTACTACTGCAAAAACAAGGGTTCACAGGCTTGCTTGTGTCCTAGATATGGCGCTTTGACTGATAAAATAGCTGCTGAGAATTTCTAGAAGATGAAGTTGGAGAAGGTCAAGGGAAATCTGTATAATCAGAGGTTTCCTACATTAAGGGAGCCAAGAAAATCTGTGGGGAACTCCCAGGCTAGGCCAAGGAGTTATATTCCATCAGCAAGCGCTCCTAGAGGCACCTAGATTAAGCCTCAAGGGAGGATAAAAGCACCAACTGGTGGCACCATTGCTAGAGACCTAAACAAAGGAAAGTCGGCCTTGACACAGGCATGAGTTTAACTCGAGAGAAAAAGCCATATCACTTGAAACTACATGGGAAAGAACACTGCCACTCGGACTCAGTAGAACGCTTCCAATCCAAAATCAAGTTGAGAGAAAAGTTGTTGTTGGTCGGTTCTTTACGCACAAACATAGCAAGCACAAAAAGTGAAGGACATCTGCTGCAAAAGAATTTAAAGAGTTCGTGAACCAACCACATGCAAAGTGCTCTAAAGAAGCTACGATGACTTTAAGTCAATTCAAGAGAGTTTGGATATTTTGGTCAATGTAGTGTTAATCTTACACTGCCAGTAGAAGACTCAAAATCGTCTTTGAAGAGATGGATTTACATAAGCCAACATGTTACTTTGTGATGAACAATGGTTTTGTTGAGAACCAAAATGCATTCTGTGAGAAACTAGACATGGCCATGAAGAGCCATTTAAAGCCTCTTTTATAAGATCTAAAGTTGAAGGAGTAGCTATCAACAAAGTGTTGATAGATTGTGCGCTTCTCCATAACATCATGCCACACTTACTAAAGAAAATCAAAGTATGATACCGATATCGATCTCACAACATGGTCTTGTCGGACTACAGAAAAAGTGGAACACCATGGGTGTAATCCAAGTTGATATCACTTTCTTTCATTACTAGGCCGAATATATTTATGGTGATTAATGCCAGCTAACATACCTTTGGAAAAATGGTTGCATGGCGTGGGAGATGTGTCATCTTATTCAAAAATGTTTGGTGATTTGGAGGAAGATGGCATAGTGGAGAACAGAGAACCAACCAAGGGTATTTCATGGACGACGTGAACAATGTTGGTAAAAACAATTTGAGAGAAAACTAACATCTCTATGTTAGCTTTGTTGATGTCTATTTTAACTGGAAAGGCATTTGTCTCTACATGAAACCCATGGTTTCATATGAGATGTGGAACCTTTGGAGGATACTATACTATGAGTCCGCCGCAAGTTGGGAGACATCATGATGTTTGATCTAGAAGCTCTAAACAAGATTTCGCATATATAAAATAAGTTAAATTCTTCTATGGAGGTTGAAGAAAATATGGTATCAGCCAATAAAAATCAAATACTAGAAAAAGGAATTACTTTAAGCCAGCCACGAATAAGTGAAAATGGTGAAAAACATCGATAACGCGCTAAGCACATGGCATAATGAACCCAACCGAGAAGGATCCAATGACTCTAGAAAATATGCAGCCACAAGACCCTTTTAAAAAAGTGAATCTTGCGAAAATGGAGATAAAAACCAACATATATCGCCAATATCGACAAGGAGTTGAAGTAAAGGTAATATCTTTATTAAAAGTATTTAAAGATTGTTTTGCTTGGGACTATAATGAAATGCCGTGTTTAAGCGGAATTTGGTCGAATAAGCGCCAATAAAAATGGAAAAAGCCGATAAAGCAAACACCGGCGTTTTCTCTAGCAATTATGTCGAAAAATAAAATACAAAGGATCCTCAAGCTTCAAAATTCATAGGTATGTCGCATTGGCGCTTATAATTCCAGAAAATGAAAACTTTAAGAGTGTGCGACTTTAGATATTTTCTACTCCTAAAGATGAGTATATACCATACGTAGAGATGTTATCGACTCTACTGGTTTTAAAATACTTATAATGCTGATGGTTATTTTATTATAACCAAATTTTATTGCGAAAACCAATGCATTTCGTACCGAGGGCCCTAAGGAACCTATGGTGGATTGTCATGCCATCGAACCGAAGCGTCCACCAAAAAAATAATAAATTTGATGTTCCATGATTTTATCGAGGATTTCATGCAAATATAATACTATTGTAATAAAACATTGAACGCTCTCTTTGCAACATCTTCAAAAGGCTTTAAAAAGAAAAAAATTAAAAATGAAATCCATTGAAATTTTCTTTTGTGCGAAATGTGATTTCCTTTATTTGTGCATAAAAAATTGATAAATCAAATCAAAACGCCATTATGGAAAACCCCGCCAACCAAAATCTTTCTTGGACAAAATAAATTTCTAAGGATTCATATCCAACAAGTGGCAACTAAAGTGTTTTCATCACTACCGATTGAAGAATGAAGACTTTGTTTGGCAAGAAGAACATCAAGATGCTTTTGACAAAAAAAAAGTACTTGATGAAGCCTCAAATATTAGCTCCCTGTAACATAGGCCATGAGGTTATATATTGTATATCGATTAACTATAGAAGTATGTTCAAGAGACGAAAAATTTGAAAGACCTTATTATTATCTTTGAATGCTTATTGATCCCGAAAATAGGTATAGTAGAGAAAAAACTATGTCTGCTGTACTTATCAACTAAACAACCAATATAAACCATGATGTCATATGTCTTTCCATTTTATTAAACATATGTTATCTAAACCATTTTGGATAGTAGAATTGGTAAATGGGAGCATTACGAATATTCTAAAATATTCTTGAAAGCAAAAAAAATAGTGATTGACTTCGTCGACCACTCAATGGTGGATGCCCAAAACAATTTAGACATAGTGTTGTGGAAGTTATACTTTGATGGTTCTAGCCATAAAATGGAGATGGTATAGGAGGGATTATAATTTCTCCCGGTGGAATTCTGAGTTCAAGTATAGGATCCACGGCGTATGTACAAATAATGAAGCGGAGTATGAGTCTTTAATAACAGGACTTGAACTACTGCTAGAATTGGGGGCAAGAAGTGTCAAAACTATGGGAGATTCTAAACTAGTGATTAAACAAGTATCAAAGGAATACGGATGTGTTAAGGAAAACTTAATCATGTACTTCGTGATCACCACTAGATTACTCAAGAAAATTGAACAAGTGAGTATTCGACATGTACCACGACAAGAGAATCACGAGGCTAATAATTTAGAACAAGAAGCTTCGGGGTATAAGGTCTTGAAAGACCAAAACGAAGAGCCAATTCAAGTGAGAGATAAGGTACGAGCAACATTGTTATCACCTTAAGACTTGTCAATTATCAAGTTAGGGGTTGTGGATCTTGAAAATTTTGAAATCTTGACGATTGACAATGGTCAAGAAAGTATGACGAAAACATTTGGTCGACTATCGATCTCCTATAGGTTCGACAAATTGTAAGATCAAATATCGTGCTCGGTTATATACGATAGGAATGAATTATTCAAGAAGACAACTGAAGGAGTGTTACTCAAATGCCTTGGAGAAAGTGAGGCATATATAGTTGTGTCAAATGTGCATAGTGGAGCGTGTGGTGCGTATCAAGCTGGACACAAAATGAAATGGCTTTTGGTGTGTTCAGGTGTCTATTAGCCTTCAATGTTGAAAGATTGCATTGAATTTGCTAAAGGTTGCCAAGAATGCCAAATACATGGGGGAATACAACATGTTTCTGCAAGTGAGTTTCATGGAGTTGTGAAACCCTGGCCGTTTAAAGGATAGGCATTGGATGTGATTGGAGAAATATGACCAACTTCATTAAAACAACAAAGATATATCCTAGTCGGCATTGATTATTTCTGAAATGGGTTGAAGTTATAACTTTAGTAAATGTCGACCAAGCATCATAGACTTCATACAAAATCACATCATATGTTATTTAGGATTCCAGAGACAATTACAAAACCAAGGATCAGTGTTTACGGGCTAAAATGCAAGAACACAAGAATTAGGGGTTAAGTTGTTAACCTACTCCTTACTTTCAAAAAAAATGGCAAGTCGAAGCAGCTAATAAGGTTATAATTAGCATGGTCAAGAAGCATGTAGAAGAAACCAAAAATTGGCACAAGACACAAAATCAATCCTTAGGCATGTAGAACTTCCCAAAAAGGCAATGAAGCTACTACTATTGACTCACATATGGACATGATCACAGTGTTCCGTGGATTTGCAAGTTCAATCGTTGAGGATCCAAAAGCAACATGAAATACCATCCAAGTTACTAGAGTATGATGTTATATAAGCTTGTCGACTTGGAGAAAAAGATGTTATCCCTTGATCATTAAAAACAAAAAGAGTTTCCGTCTCTAAT
This sequence comes from Vicia sativa, assembly GCA_021764765.1. Lineage (NCBI taxonomy): Eukaryota > Viridiplantae > Streptophyta > Magnoliopsida > Fabales > Fabaceae > Vicia > Vicia sativa. The sequence goes on from CM038792.1 coordinate 222,996,888, forward strand.
AAAAAGTAAAAGACAAAATCTTTGATGTCGACGATTTAGTTTGGAAAATCATATTATACCTATGAACAATAAGCAAAAAATGGTCCCCAAACGAAAAACCTTTTAAGGTAATAAAAGTTTTCCAATAATGTACATGAACTTGAAGAAGTAGCCCCAGACCATGGTCACCAAAACCATACATGCCTATTCTTGTCATTAATAAAACCATACATAAAACAAAAATACATTTAAAACCATAAAAATAAAAAGCCGCATAAACCATGAAAAAAATATTAATTGGCACCAAAACCGACCAAACCAATACAGAATATTTAATTATTTTAGCCACCGCCCATATAACGACATTATCAAAATCTTTAGCGCTAAGTTTCTAAGTTCTTTTCAATAAAAAACTTCACCGCCACAACATCCACAACAATTTGGCCACCGGTTGGGTTGATAATTTTGTATCTCCTCATTCTTCACACGCCATCGCCGCCCCGCATTCTTTAATCACTTTTTTTGTTTAGGCCAACACTTTCTGGCCCTTTCTTTATGCGCCCCACCACCACCATCTAGCCACCACTTCCACCGGCCTTCTTTCGACCAATTGTTCATTCTTCCTAATACCAACATAAAAAGACTCAAATTCATCATAAACCCGCATTCAAAATATTTTATAAAAGCATATAAATGCAACGCTAAAGCTAACACCAAATACTTAGTTTATTATTGACTTTTTTGCCTCGGGCCCCAATTTATCGTTATGAATTTGAGCCGATCCAGTTAGAGGAAAGATTCACTAACCTAAAACCGCTTGACCCCATTTGACATTAGCGTGAACCAACACTTTCTAAAATGTGACCCCTTAAGCACCTTTAAAGTGCACTCTTTGCCCCACTTTGCTTACCCAAAATAAAAAGACCGTCACCGAACTAGAACCACCATGGCAGGAACTAGCCACCAGTCGAGTCACTATCTGAGCAGCCGTCATCAAACTCACCGATGCGATGATTTTCATGATGGTGAGGAAAGCCAAAACAAGCCAAAAGACACCGCTTTGTTGTTGGACCAAAGCCTAACCTAGAAAACAAGAAGAATATTAATGAAACAAATCCAACAAGTTAAAAGAAATTAATGGAAATACATTACGACCATTACTTGTTGCATCCTTCTCAATATAGCCGCCGTTGGACACAACTTCAAAGAGTTATGCAAAATAAGTAAAACATTGTGGTTCAACATGGTGGAAACACACATCCGCCAAGGTTAGCCTACATCTTTGGCTATCGATACCTTCTTTTTTTTATGGCCATGGTTGTAAAAGAAGAATCCTTTTTACTCACCTTTTAGATTTGTGGGAAAAGAGGGAGAATGACTAAGTATAAAAAAAATATATAAGTTGGTGTTTCAATTGAGAAAAAGGAAATTAAGTTGACAAAAACCTCGATCCTCACAATAAATGTTGTCTTCCCGGACCTTTATTATCCAGATGGGCGTAAATCCAGCATTTTGACTCTACAGATAAAAAAAATGTTAGCAACATTTCGCCATAAAAAGAGTAAAAAAAAGTATACAATTACACCTACAAGAATCATTTTTCTTAAGTGCATAGGAAATGGTGTCATCGCCGGAGGGTGTATGTCAAGCATGATCTACAAAAGTTTGACTAAGTTAGATGTGCCAAAATAATAATGATAATTGAAAAGCAAACTTGAACAGTCGAAGAACATTTATACGCGAGATCTTCTACACCGCTAAAATAATAACCGCCGTGAAAAAAATCAACTTTCCATAAGTTGTTACCATTTGGTATGATATTAATAACGAAAATCAATATAGAAAATTTGGGTAGTTTTCTAACTAATACCATCGGCACCACCTCACCTTTTTTCTTACTGCGTTTTATACATTACACCACCATCTAAAACCAAAAAAAAGGAGTTAATAAAGGAAAATTTAACTAAAATAAGTGCAATATTTGTCGCGTAACCCATTAAAATCACCATTTATCTTCTCCTTAGCTTTCTGGCACTCAAAAATCCCGGCAAAAATGCCGTAAACCACCATTAATACGCCCCAATCTTGAATTTGCATGATGCTTACCCACTCTGGCCATTTACCTTCAAAAATTGAAAGCTCAACCAACCACCGAAATCACCAGCCACGCTATATGATTGCCACCAAGTCTCAAATTCCCGTACGCCATTAAAGAAAAAACAATAGCCTTTTTCCCACCAACATCCTCTTTAATGATCTCACCATTGGTCACTTGTAATATTGAGCGCAAAACAAAACTATTATGAGTACAAAGCCCGTAAAAGCAAAACCGCTTAAACAAACCGACTTGTCCACAATCCGCAAAAGTAAAATTAAACTCCGAACCAGAGGTAGTTACTTATCTTCACTAGGAGGCTACAGCAAAACACGCCCGAAAACCATCAGTACCATGGCCAAAGGAATTGCGCCATCCCAAGATTTAAACCATTTGGCTACCGCCATATCAATGGGTAAAACAACCACGCCACTACCAAAAAGGGCAACCTACCTTTCTTACGCCGGTTTAATATCCACGAAAAAGCATTTAAACACCACCACCACCAAGACATTTTCGTTGGTAAAGTTTTTAACCATTAAAAATCATAAAGAGAGGCCAATATCCCGCCTAAGCATATATTACGCCTTGATGCATGCCGAAATATTAAAATTGTTTGGCACGTAACAAGCGAAAAAAAAATAAGCGAAAACAACCATAAGGTCGAAAATGTTATATGTTCTTCAACAATAATAACCAAACTTTTGGCATGGTAATTGATATTTGTTATATATAGGTTTACATTTCACCACATCAAATTTCAAAGTTATAAAGCACTTCCCTATATTAAAAACTAGACCATCGCTTTAACCTGTGTGACAATATATCAAACATGGTAGGGATGATCATGCCACATTTTGTATGGAAGGTATTGGTCGACCCTCCTAGAAATGAATTGCATCCAAAGATATGCCACTAGAGTAGGATTGACCACATTGAGAAAGTTCTAACGAGGTGTAAATACCTAAATCTTTCCATTGAGCAAGTTTTTATGTTTCTAAGCCATCCAAGAATTGAACTTAGGTCACTTTCATGGGGAGCAGTTCTAAAATTCCTACATACATATTGGAGCTAAAGGGTTTCTTTAAGTGAAACTATTGGTTTGGTGAGATGGCTAATTGGAAAAATGCATATTTGTCATCTACAAAGATTTCTAAGGGTTGTTCTGCGGGGAAGGGCCCGAAGCATAAAGTTTCTCTTTAAAATAGGGAGGTTCTAGAACGTACTCCTTGTCGTGGACGAGAGGCCATAAGAAGAGTTTTGTTGTTAGTGGAAAAGATTAGAAGCTTAAAGATGATGAGCAGTGGAAAAAGGAGAGGATTTTTCTTTACGAGAAGGTTTTGCTTTTTGAAGAACAAGGTAGGTTGAAAATAAAGTTGGAGAAGAAAGTGAAAATAGGGAGAAAAAGGTTTTATAAACCACGAAAAGAGGAAAAAGAATAAAGGAGGAATTTTTGATTTCCTAGGTCAAGATCATGTCACTACAGACACGTGGAGAGAAGGAAGCGAGATGGTGGACGTCTCCCACTAAAAAGAGAAATGGTGGAGATAATTAAATGATGCACGTCCAAAATTAAAGCATGATCGCTATCATGATTACATACGTCATGGCAAAAGTGGAATAATTACGTCCACTAAGGAAAAGTGGAAACGATTTGGTCGATGAAGCGGTGATTGACACTTTTAGATGCCATTATCTAGTATAGGTCGAACTCAAAATGGCATCTATAGGTAATTTTGTTACCTTGAAAATATTTAAGTATAGTAGTTTCCTAAAACTAAGATAGTCCTTTGAAATAAGGATTGTAAAAAAGTTAAGGCAAAGTAGTGAAATTTGGTTTTATTAAACTAATTTAATGGTCAATAATACTATGCCGAATGTCGAGATTGGGACCTATCGACCAAAATGAGAAAGGTTGATATAAATGGCAAGCAAGATGTTCAAAACTAGTATTGTCGACTAGAGAAATTCAAGACTTAGAAGAATTTGGGTTATTTGGTTTTGCTAGTACATGGTGTCGACGACTCTGATCGGAAGGATTTGAAATTTGAAGTCACCGGCGATTGCAGCGGTTGTGTTACGATTAAGCGCCAAATAGGTGGCGAAATCCTAAGGAGCATATGTCTTAGGCTAAAATATGTGTCATTAGATAGTGTGCATAGGAAGTTATGTTGTAATCACTATGAATAAAAGGGTTCATAGAACTACGGGTGTTCATTTGTACTAAAATCACTTGTCAAACTCTATTCCAAAGCGTAACAAAGCGAAAAGTGCTTAAGTATTTGATGTCGTGAATCACCATTTATATTTCAATGCAAATCTTTTACTTTTTACTTGTCCAAAACTTTTGCTTGCTTTCTATTTACTTTTGAACAATTTCTTTATGTTATCGTTTGCTTCGTTTAAACATTGGTCACAGTCACAGTTGTTTAGTTCATATTGTGAGTATACAAATTGTCACTTATTTCGTTTAAACGCTCTCTATCGGTCACGAGTCACCAGTCAGTCGGTAAAATTATAGTGTGGAAACTTCAATTATACTTGTTCCCTTATTTTTAGAAATCCATTTCTAGTAGTAAGGATTTCGACATAACAAGTTTATTTTCAATCTCTTAGCACATGTCTTAAGATCAACTAGTCGATCTTGCAAGTAACCCTTAGTTTTTAGGGCTTTGGGAAGAGTAGCGGTTATTTACCATTTTCCACAGTAAACAGAATGAAAAAGGAAGATTCAGAAAAGGAAAGAAGAAAATAAAGAAGACTCAACGCAAAAATGAGAGGCACGAGTTGATTATCTATTTCATTTATACTTGTGCTTTCAAATTCAGATTTGACATAGCATCGAGTTTAATCAAAAGGAAATTAAAAACGCATAAATCCTCTTTGAGTTAACAATTTTTTGTCGTTAAATTGGACACAAAAGTTGAATGTTAAATATAATTTTCCACGCCTAGGAAAATTTACTTTATTACATATTTGGATGGAAAGGACTAACATGCTACGATTTGAAAAGTTGAGGCACCAAAATGATATTTTTGAAAGTTATGAGACCAAAATGAACAGTACAAGATCTTTGGATAAAAAAGTATTTACCCTTATGTTATTTTAAATTTTTAATTTAAAAAAGGTACATTAATCAAATTGCAATGCATACCATGTGAATGCAATGTGCACCAACAATATTCTCCAAATGCAATACGTCTAAAGGAAATATGATGTGTTCCCCAATAGTTATAGAAATTTGTGTGTTCATGAGGTGTAGTGAATTTCATAAATGTTTTAAAAGATAATGATAATGAAATGTTTTATATTTGTACAATGCATATTTTCAAATGGAAAAATCCCAAAGGTCTACCTAAGCTTATTTTATTCTTGACAAGGTTTAACCCACTTTATTTCATTAGTGATCAAAATTACAAGAAGTAAGGATAGTTGCAAAGTGAAAGTTTAACAACAAGAAATATTTTGACTCTGAGTCTCAGTGTTATGAGATCACTTAAGATTTGTGAAGGTGTGGTTGGGATCTTCTTAATGGCCTAATCCAAGACTTCAAACTCAATAGGGCCGTAATGTCTTTGACAACACCTACCCATAAGAAGGTGATGCCATTTATTATTCATGAAGGGTGCAAGAAATTCTAATTAACTACTCGGTTCATCCATTAATAACTTATTGGGTCTAGACTATATGTCGAGTGTGCTATTTGCGGAGGAAAAAGATAACTGGTAAAACAATACCAAGTAACTTACCTATAAAATTTAAGCGGAGATATATGAAGTTTATTTCAAAGTCTTGGGAAATACATGTCGATTAAACACAACACACATCTATGGGAGTGTGACATGTTTGACCGAAAATTTCTCCACAAATAGTCATTCTCTTTCAATTGTTAGGGTTTTGAATTTTATCACTAAAAAGACTATTCTTCAAGATCATTTAAAACATGATATCTCTTGGAATGATTTACTAGTTTCATTAGATTAGGTCCCTTTAAAAGGATCTTCTATATATTTATGTAAAACATGTAATACACTAAGTATTGTTTATTGTAATGATAAATCCTTATATTATTCAATAGTATTTGTATTCCTCCTTGAGTTTTAGAATTAACCACAAATAATGCAATTTTATTTAGTATAATTGGAAGCCTATTTATATTTCTAGACATATGATATACTAGTCATGACAAAAGTATTTTAACATTCAATTAAATACTAGTTAGTTGCAACTTTGTCTAAGAAATTGGTGATTGCAATCGATAAAGAGTTGCATAGAAGGAAATTGCATACAAATGTACTTTTAGAATAGTTGTGACATCTAGTGAGATATTTATGGGTTTATAGGTTATCACATAAAGACAAACAAAGGATTCTAAGGAGACTAATCACTTTTCTGAATATATTTTCTACCCTTTTAGTTTATGTTTATGCACTTTTACCATTATTTACAAATCAACTACACTACATGTACCCTTATTTATATTACGTGTACATCATGTCTCATGGTGTCGAACTTTGGGCTGCGGTGGGATGTCTTGAGTGTGAAAGACTTATTCTCATATACTTCATATGTGTGTTAAGTAGTGTGAAGCTATCATAGGGTCTTCCACTTCATTCGATCCCTATAGGTGAGGTGTATTTACTCATGTGATGTTGTTGCAATCGCTAGGGTGCTAATGTACGCACTTTGGTTCTTCTCATTCTTCTATGGGTTGTTCTCTTCGCCTTGATGTAGCCATCCTCCCACACCATGATTTTAGCCAAGGAAATCGTCTCCCTATGGGTAAGGGATTTGATTAAATGTCCACCCTATACCATTATGGAACCCTCACGAACATTTCTTTCTTGAGTGTATAACTTTGATGGGCTCTTCATTGAAGTAATTGAGATATTCCTCGGTGACTAAAAGGATCTTTGGTAGACATTAAAAGGCTTGTGCTTAACACTTTTCGATTATGCATTGCGATTAAGCGGTGAATTAATTTCTTCACAGGTGCACCGTAAGGTTTAGGACGACACAAATATTCCTAGTTGCGTTGACAAGCTTCCTAGAATTAATATTGACACCCAAATGAAGTTTCGAGAGGCTTTCTCAATCTCTTTAAGAAGATAAATGGGAAAGCGATATAGAGATAGAGTGATATATCATACTATGAATCACCTAACCTCTGAGAGTAATCTACTGGCGTAAGAGAGAGTGAAGCATTTCAAGCCACCAACTTAGAAATCATTTTATCTTGAGGGCTTGAAAATGGCATGCTTGACCATGCCTTTGAAAATAGAACGTCGAGATAAGTAAAAAAACGACCTTTATTAAAACCCATGAGCATAGTGAGATGATTCGCTTCTCTATCGGACATTAGCACTTTGGAAGTGTTGATGGATTGATAGGAGGAAAGAATAATTAGAAACAAATTTTTAGAGCAAAGATGTTTGAAGATTTACCTTTATAGAAAATGAAGATGTCATCGACATAAAGGATGTGAGATGGAATAATATGCTCTTTGTTGGCTTTTATAGGAATGAAAATTAACCAAGGAAGATATATATACTCATAACATCTTTAGCAAACAAAAGAAGATGGGAAAGAGGGTCTCCTTGTCTAACTCCTCTCTTGCAAGGAAAATAGCCATGAGTGGAATCGTTAAAAGCAGACGTAAAGCCAAAATTGAGAATAATAGAGATCAATGACAAAAGTATTGTTGAAACCATAACTCAAGGACCTTGATGAGAAACTCCAATTAATTGTATCAAAAGCTTTGGTGATGTCAACTTTAAAAGCGACATAGCCTCCCAAGGTCTTTCTATCCGAAAGATTAGTGACTTCAAAAGCAAGACATGATCGATCCTTAATATTCCTCCCTTTAAAATCATTCTCCTCTTTAGACACCAAAAATGACATAAGTCAAGAAAGTCTATCAACAAGAAATTTAGAAAATTCTTGAATATTCAATCGATCAAATTTATCCGATTTATTCACCGAACGAATTAACTAAATTCACCGTAAATTAAAATTCTATGGATCAAAATTAAATCCTGAAAATAAAAGTACAATTTGTGTTGGATTTAATTTTTAGACTTATTTTGATCGAAGCCGATCGATTTTCCAAACTCTAGTAAAAGCAATTTGATGTTAACAAAAAGAGCATGTTATAATTTGGAAGGTCTCTTTGAACGCATGTTACATAGCATCGCAAGCAATAGTTGATATAAGTCATCATAGTGCACTAAAAAAGTGGTGGTGGGACTATGGATGAATAAAAAAGTGATTTGACTTTGAAATCCCAATTACCTACTCTGTCTTTCTTAAAACAAGAGACTGTTTCTTTAGAAGAAATACATAAATTAAAATTCATTTCATTCAAATATTAAAAAATTCTAAATTCAAATTTAATTAACTGCATATCAACCTTGTTACAACTATCAACTGAGATGTTATTAAACCAACTAATACAGATATAATCAAACATATAATGCATAACTATGATTTTATTTAAAACTATTACTTAGATCACCTAAATTAATGAGTGAAACCATTCTCCTTCACTTTTTCTTCTGATTTTTCATTAGCCTTAACCTTTTCTTCCTCTTTAATCAATTCTTGTTTATCTTTCTCTGCCTTGAGCTTAACTTCCTCATCCTCAATCTTTTTCTTTTCTTCCTCCTCAACCTTTTTCTTTTCAATCTCAAGAGATTGAATCAAATTCTTCAAACAAGACTCATAATCTTCAGTAATAGACTTTGGCATCAAATTTTCAGCAACATCAGCAGGTGTCATATTAGTCTCTCCCAACAACTTTTCAATAACAGGAAACAACTCATCATGAGACTCAACATCTAAGTAATTCCTTGCAAGCACCTTGAAAGCTTCATATCCACAATATGACATCTCTATGTGCTTATCCATCCTCCCCCTCCTAATGAGAGCAGGATCAAGTTTATCCACAAAATTCGTAGTAAATATGATAATCCTCTCCGATCCACACGCCGACCAAATTCCATCTATAAAATTCAACAAACCTGATAAAGTCACCTTACTTTTCTTTCCCTCTTCTTTCTCAGCCTTCTTAATAGGATCCATTTTTTCATCATTCTCATCTTTCTCCTTTTTCTCCTTCCTTTGTCCAGTGAGGTCAAGAGAACAATCAATATCTTCGATAACTATAATTGATTTACTCGACGTCTCAATCAATAGTCTCTTCAACTCATTGTTATCCTTAATAGTTGTTAACTCAAGATCATAAACATCGTAGTTCATGAAATTCGCAATAGCAGATATCATGGTAGATTTTCCAGTTCCGGGTGGACCGAAAAGTAGATAACCACGCTTCCATGCTTTCCCGATTTTTGCATAATACTCTTTCCCTTCTTTGAACTTAACAAGATCGTTTATGATCTCTTCTTTCTTCTTCGGCTCCATAGCAAGTGTTTCAAATCTCGCAGGGTGCTCGAATATAGTGTGACTCCATTTCACTGAGCCCCACCAATCATTGCTTGGATTGTTGGTGTAAAGCTTCAACTGCCTATTCTTCGTTGTAATAGCCTTTCCTTCTTCCAACACATGTTGAATGTACGATGAAGTTATAACATCGCGGTTTCTTTTATGGAAGGTTAGTGTTAAGAATCTCTTCTCATCTGAAGTAGGGTAAAATGAAAATGATTGTGATTTTGAAGTGGTGTGATTGGCAGACCACCAAACTTTGATTCCATTGAACTCGTCCACGATCTCTTGATTATCGTCCATGCTTAGGACTAATGGAGTTTGGCTATCTTTGATAACTTCGGCTTTGAGTCTTTTAGCACCTTTTGTTGAGTTTGAGCTAAGATATGTTTGGATGATTTTGTAAGTTTCGCTGTGCTTGAGTTTCTCTCCGGATAACTCATGGAATTTGATTTGTATATATGGATAGAAAAGGGTTGAGAGTTTGCTTGTGTTTTTTGAAAAGATCTACGAAGATGTTGTGGGAAGAATTGTTCATACATATATACAAACATTATGCTAGCCATGATTGAACCTACTTGTGACCATATTTCACCAATTCCATTGCAATCTCTAGTGATTTGAAATGTGTAAGTATGGACTCAAATGGTGTGGTATTTATAAGAGTGTTTCATGTGTTGTTTCACAAGATGGAAAGGCAAGGACCATGTAGGTTCTCTATGTTTTCTTGTAAATTTCTTGGTGACTAAGTTTTGTGTACTAAGAGACATAAGAGTTGGTAAAATGGCAGTTAACATGATAGATTTTATCATAAAAGTAAAGGTTTTGTCATTGACTTGTACTTGACTAAAAACAAAGATGAGATGCATGTGATTCAAAGCATGGACGTGTACTAGACGTGTTCAACTCTCTTGACTATGATTATTAAATAGTAAAAGCTTTCTCTTTTAACTCTTATGTCTTTTTCGTGCAATACAAGAAGATGACAAAATGAAAAGTAGTCATGTCAATTGCTTTATGCAAGACGGAAAGAAGTCGAATTTTTACCACTATGCCACTGTTTGAAAAAAAATACACTATAGCGGTGTTTTAAAAATCGGATTGGAGATCAAATCGGTGAAAGTCTTGGATTCTGATTTATTGGTTGAACCATTGGGTCCTTTGGTCGAACATACTAAACGGATTAAACGGATAATTGATTGATTAAACCGACCTTTATAACAAAGCGATATAGGTATAAAACTTGTCGAACGGATATGACTCAATCTACAAAATATAATTAGAACTAATTTTTTTTTAAATATCATTTCATAAATAAATTCACAATTTGATAATTTAAATTTAAATTTTAAATATTTTAAATATTTTAAAATATCATATCATAAATAAATTTACAATTTGATAATTTAAATTTAAATTTTAAATATAAGTATCATATATAATAAAATAGTACAAAATTACAAAGTATAATTGCAACATAGTATAATTGAATAATTTATAACAAAATAATTTTATTGTCTACTATTTAGTTTCAATAAGTAAAGATTATTTTAATATTAAGATATCCTTCTTCAATATCAAAATTATCTACAAAATCAACCGCATCAACAACATTTTCTTTGTCAATAATATAATTAATTAATTTTATTTTTTATTTAAATATAATATTTTAATAAAATAATCCAAATAAATAAAAATTTAAATTGCATATTTTTAAAAATTTAAAATTTTGAATAAAAAATTTAAAAATTAAAAATATAGGTTGAACCGGTTTAAGCCGCAAATTTTCGAGTTTTCACGGTTCTTACCGATTCTTCTGGTTCAACGACATTCCCGATCCATCTATTGAACCAGGCCGATTACCTGGCCGGTTCTCGGTTCGACCGGCCGGTCCGGTCCGGTTTTTAAAACACCGCACTATAGTGCCACCTTTTTAAAACAAATACTAAACTGCCACGAAAAAAAGACATGCAGTAATGGTTCATCCTTTATTGGGCGCACGAGGTCCACTGAACCTTACATGCCGGTAAATCAAGGAGAGAGCGACGGGTTAACTTTTTTTAATTATAAATATGAATTTATTTAATTGATTATTGTATATTATGAATTTTAATTGATTATTAATTGATTATTATTTTAATTGATTATTTAATTTGAATTTTTTTTTATATATATTATTTAATTGATTAATATTATTTTAATATATTAAAAAATTATTATTATTATATTTTTAATTTGTATTAATTATATTTATTTATAATAATATAATTAAATATTTAAATAATAACATCCAACAATAATAAAATTTTATTTATTTAATAAAGATGCATTACATAGTTCACTTTCACTTTCTTCTTGGTGGTTGAAAAACATGTGAACACATGTATCTAGTTAGAATTTTTAGCGTCCTCTTCCTGTGATTACTTGGAGGATCATCTTCACTTAGAGAGTATCGGATGATAAATTTTCTTCCTCTTGGTTTGATGGACCTTCTTGATCTGCGTTCAATGTCATCAACACCAAAGTCGACATACTCGATAGTTGCTCATCTGTTAGATCAAAGTTGGAGATGTGTTGAGGCACCGGTATGGTTGAGAGTGGAACATTAGATTCAAAAGGTGGACAATATACATTTTCAAGCGATGGGTTGTAGGTTGGTTGTTGGAATTGTGAGGATGGAAAGTCATAGTTAGGTTGAGAGGAGGATGTGGTAAGGTATGTTGTTGAGGTAGAGTGAGAATGAGCGTAATCGAAGTTTGGTTGAGGATTGGAAATCTTGTAGGTTGGTCGATTGTGGTTTGGAAGGGTTGATGTGGTGGAAGCGGATTTAGGGTTGTTGTGAAGAGGTGGCATAGAATGAGTTGTGTTGTGTGGTTTGGGTGTGATGATATGTTTGTTGTTGGAATGATGATGTTTGTGGTTGGAAAGGTGATATATGTTGTTGGAAAGGTGGGGCATTGTTTGTGGAATATGTTGATGCATGTTGGGTTGGATAAGAGGCAAATTGGCGGTCGTTTAAAAATTGTGGTTGAGAAGGAAACACAGGAGTACTTCTAAACCAATTAATATATTCATTGGTATGGATGAATTCTCCATTCAAACGGTTCCATTCAAACCAGATTTCTTCTTGTTCCTCTTGATTTTCTTGTTCATTGACGGTACTCAATGGACACCCAATTGGTTTGCATGTCGGTATCGTGTTGTTCTATCAAACATCTTGGTTGAGAAGGGATATCTTGCTCAAATCAAACATGAATTTAACCCGATCCGATTGATGCATCTCAACAATGTGAAGACATATAATCGGTCGTCGCACTCCACACACGCTTCGACGAAAAACAACTTACGGATATGCGGTGTGGCCTCCATTTAAATTAAAGAAAAAATTAATTAAGTGTTCTAATACATATAATTAAATAGTTATTTTGTGGTTATCGACTTACATCGAAGGAATCATGTGATCAAAATGATTTCGATATCCACGTAAAAATTACGGGATTTGTTTAAATACTCCATGCCTCTTTGAGCGAACCTAGCATTTTGAAAATAAACACATGTCATAAATTATCCATATGCATATAGAATTTTGTGTATTAAACTATGAAAATATAATTTAAAGTTACAGTGGCGTATGGATATTCGGGTACTTGGTTACTCATAGGAGCAATGAACGGTATATGCCAAAATGCCCAAATGTTCAAGAGGAGTACGCAACCACCAATGCTTTTGACTCCTTTATAGGACGCTTTGCACATACACCTATACAAGTTAGCCAAACATGAAGAGCCCCAACTATAATTATTGCATGTTTCTAAATTCCCAACAAACTGTATCCAACAATAATGCATCAAATTTTGACTTTTGTTAGGGAATAAAAAACAAGAAATAAGAAGTAAAATGTAGATTTTTGCGTGGAGGATGTTTTCCTCTTCGGTAGGTGTTTCCCTATTTTTTAGATAGGCTAACACCTCTTGTAACCATGTTATTTTTACTTGATTTTTCACTCTATCTTGATCGCGTTCTATACCCAAGTGTTCCATATATACACTTCTCCCAAGTTGTGTTGGACCATTAACAGCTTGGCCATCAATACGAAGACCAAATAACATACGTACATCTTCCAAAGTGATGGTAGATTCACCCGTTGGAAAATGAAACGTTTGCGTCTCCGGTCTCCATCGTTCTAACAGAGCAACAACAAGCTTTGAGTCCACCTTAGTTGTGTGGATTTTTGCAATGTCGCCAAATCCGGCTTGATTTAAATATGGAATGATACGAGCACTAGGTGCCTCAAGACAATGAGAATGAAGTCTAAACCTAGTGTGACCTTGTTCCTGTTGAAAAAAAGTGTTAAAAAAATGCCTCAAGACAATGATATATATAAATTCAAACCTCATTGATAATTTAAAAAACTTACGTATTCGGCGACGTTAGCGGGTGTTCCACGGTGTTTATCTCCCATCCATAACAATTGCTCCATTGAAATAGTTAACAGAATAATAAAACTTGAATTTAAAGACTGTATGAAAATATAAGGAAGAGGAATGGTTGTGTGATTGATTATAGTAATGAGGAGGATTTTTATTGGGAAAATTCCTAAGAATGCATGCAAAAACTTACGTATATTAACATGTTTTCAGATGATTGGACAATACGTAGGTTTGCAGGATAATGCATGGGAAGCTTAACATTGCATGTTGGACATTAATAGGTCGTCCCACCCTAGGACGCATGCTCACTGTTGACCGCAGGGGATCGTCCCACCCTAGGACGCATGCTGCAGGGGGGTCATCCCAGCCTAGGACGCTTGGCTGAAAAGTTGGCATTAGGTCGTCCCACGCTGGACACAGGGCCCTCGATTTTGTTTCATTCCACAATTTTCCATGCAAAGGGTTTAGGGACTATATATGCATGCATTCTCTTAATTTTTTTGTATATCTTCCCAAACACTATCAATTTTCCCAAACACTATCAATTTTCCTAAACACTATAAATTTTAATGCCTCAGAAAAATATCATCGTAACTGCACATTACAATGGTACAATTTTCAATGATGTTAATATTGGCTTCTCATTTGTCAATACAACAATTAAGCGGTTCAAGATCCACGTTAATTGATTTGCTTCATTTGAAGAAGCGGATAGAACAAAAATACAATTGTTGGTACGAGAATTATTTATCAACTTCCGCTATTTAACGGAGCGATGGAGCGTGTTTTATGTAATGAAACCTCTAGAAGACAACGGCGTCGAGTGATGTTTGACTATCCACTGTTTTGGTCAACTTGAGTCTATTGAACTTTAGGTTCATGTTGTTCTGTGGAGGCATACCAAATGCAAGAGTCACAGCAACACCAATATGGAATGAGTCAACCAACGATGAGGAACTTACACAAACAACGAACCATTCATAGCAAATGAGGAGGTTGGTGAATACAATGACGATGAACTCGGTGAGATCCAATATGAAGATCTATTTGGAGATGATGATGACAATGAGGTCAATCCTTCCCATACTCCGACGTGCCC
The DNA here is from genome assembly GCA_021764765.1 of Vicia sativa. Lineage (NCBI taxonomy): Eukaryota > Viridiplantae > Streptophyta > Magnoliopsida > Fabales > Fabaceae > Vicia > Vicia sativa. The sequence goes on from CM038792.1 coordinate 223,011,931, forward strand.
TTAGGAACTTGTGATCCACATTCATATGACAAATGTATGTTTGGAGGCACACCTGACTTCTGTTTTTAGCAACTTGGCTCCCTATCACATGGGTGATAACTTAGAGCTTGGAATGGAGTTTGAAAACAAGGAAGTGTCCATGGCTATGCAACAATGGCATATAATCAATTGTCTTGAGTATTGGGCATACAAATATGATAATACAAGATACATAATAAAGTGTAAAGACAAAACATGTCCATTCAAATGCAGAGCTGCGGTCCGTAAGAAGAACGCAAAATGGGTGATTGCTAAGCTACGTGGTCCACACACTTGTGCAACGCGTTCCATGGGTCAGGACCACAGACAACTTACTTCAAATCTTGTAAGTCAAAGCATAAGGGAACTTGTTAATAGTGACCCTTCACTTAAAGTCAAGGTAATCATCGCTCATGTTATTGAAAAATTCGGGTACACAATATCATATAGGAAAGCGTGGATTGCTAAGGTAAAGGCCATAGAATCATTGTATGGAAATTGAGACCTCTTACAACGATCTTCCACAATGGTTGTTGATTATGAAAACCTACCTCCAGTACCGTTATAGATTTGCAAACACTATGCGATTTCAAATGAAGGAACACGGTTGGGTGCGAAAGGATATTCCATAGGCTATTTTGGGCATTTCAACCTTGTATCAGAGGTTTTGCTTATTGCAAGCCTATTGTGCAGGTTGACGGAACATGGTTGTATGGGAAGTATAGAGGCACCTTGTTGATGGTTGTCGCACAAGATGGGAATGGTAACATTTTTCCAATAGCTTTTGCAATAGTTGAAGGTGAGACAAATGATGCTTGGAGTTTCTTCTTGAGGAATTTGAGAAGGCATGTGACACCTCAAGCTAACTTGTGTCTTATATCTGACAGGCATGCATCAATCAAGAGTGCATATGAAAACCCTGAAAAATGGATGGCAACAATCTCCAACTACACATGTGTCTTGCATAAGACACATAGCGAAAACTTGCGTGAGATTAAGGACAACGAACTTCTAAAAATTTATCAACATGGGTAAGAATCTACAATTAAACTTACTACTTGTGGTTCAATATTTTGGAAATTTTTTGACAATTGTTACAACAGGATATGCGTTGACGGAGGCATCATTTAATTACTACGGAGGAAATACATAGAGCAAATAAGGATGCCATAAGGTGGATAAGCAACATTCCAGAGAATGGGCAAGGGCATATGACGGTGGACAACGATGGGGACACATGACAACTAATCTTGCAGAATCATTGAACTCGGTTCTTAAGGATACTCGTAATCTTCCAATCACGCTTTGGTTAAGGTAACATACTTTCGAATGGGATCTTTGTTTGGGAAACTAGGTCATCGATTGACAATTGTTGGCTCGGTCAAACCCATACACTACATGCATCAAGGATTACAAGAAGTTATTGAAGCAACAGTCATAATGTCATGCAATTCGACCGTGAAAGATTCTATTTCATGGTGGCCGAAAAGAATAAATCGGTAGCGACGGTCACCATTAGGTACTTTCAATGTTGATCTTAGGGCGAGTATGTGATTGTGGAAAATTTCAAGCTTTTCACTTGCCTGCTCCCATGCTATCGCAGCATGTGCTAGTATACGACAAGACTACACCATGTACATACTTGAGGTGTTCACAATTCTTAATATTTTTAAAGTCTACCAGGAAAGCTTCCTTGAACTACCACATGAGGAAAATTGGCCACAATATACAGGACTTACACTCTGCCATGACGATAATATGCGAAGGAAAAAGAAAGGTCGCCCAAATAGTACTCGCATTAGAACTGAAATGGATGAATGTGAAAAACAAAAGAGGTTGTGTGGGATGCATGGTGAAGTAGGTCATATACGTGCAAATGTCCGAATGTAGCTGGCCCGTCTAATAGGCCTTAGTGTTTTCATAAATATTTTAGCAATGTAATATCAACCAATGTAATGTCATGTCTTTATAATGGTTCCTTTCATTTCAAATTCAACAGACAACAAACAACAACAACCTAAGAACAAATAATGACACAATAAACTGATAAAGCGACCAAGAACACAGTCTGCGATTACAACAATCAACACAATCGGATCCTCCGTGTTAGCATCATCGTAAGGACACAGCGTCGTTATACACAAGTCTTAAAGACGGAGTTTCTCCATTTGGGCCGGCAACCATAACTTTCCTCTCAATTTTAACGATCTTATCACCATCAGCAATCTCTCCGTCTAACCAACGATTCAATTCTCTCTTCAAATGCTCCAACGTCTGCGTGTTCCAAAGCAACATCTTCATTGAAGGCTTTATTGGTGAATAAATCACATAAGCATCTCTTTTCATGAACGGAAAAGTTGGAAGTTGTTCCTCTAACCCTGATGATGGACGTGTTTGTCTCCAGAATTCAGACATACTTACAAGCGAGATAATTATTTTGGTTCGAAAAAGAGATGAGCACGCTTGACCTCTTTATAATAAATAAAAATATATTAAAAGGTTATTCCGTTCGTCTGTTGGATGGGCGAACCTGACACACTTTTTTAAATATGTGAAATTTTCATAAAAAAATTTCAAACTGTATCGAAATAAAAATATAATAAATTAATTATTTTTTTTTAAAAAATATTCTTTGAAATATTCAATTAATTATATATTAAAATATTATTCGGTTCGTCCGTTGGATGGGCGAACCTGACACACTTTTTTCAATATGTCGCATTTTCGTAACAAATTTTCAAACTGTATCGAAATAATAATATAATAAATAAATTATTTTTTAAAAAATATACTCTTTGAAATATTCAATTATATTATTAAAAATAAATATAATTAATACAAATTTAAAATATAATAAAAAAACTATTTTTAATATTTTTATTATATTAAAATAATATTAATCAATTAAATAATATATATAAAAACTAATTTAATTAAATAAATTCATATTTAAAATCAGAAAAAAAAAAAAAGAAAAAAAAAGTTAACCCGGTCGTCCCTCCCTTGGACGAACCGGTGCATGCAAGGTTCAAAGTGGACCCGTGCGTCCAACAGTGGGACGAACCATTGCTGCATGTCTTTTTTTTCGTGGCATTTAGTATTTTGTTTTAGAAAAGTGACAATGATGTATTTTTTCCAAACAGTGGCATAGTGATAAAAATTTCAAAAGTCACCCAAAACAAAATATATTAATTCTAAATATTTAAATAAATCAAAACTTAATTATAAAACTATAAAAAAGAAAAGATAGATACAAAAATATGTGGGCTACCCAAAAATAAATACAAAAAATAAAAAAGCAAAAAAAAAGTCTATAAATTAAATAAGTGATCTAGCGAGTATGATGTAATTGAAATCTTTTTGACAAAAAAAATTTATTTCCTTTAAAAATCATTTTCATAAAAGGCTCTTCACTAACACTATAAAAATTTGTAATTTATGAGGTGAAAATCATCTCACAACTCTCAACTCTTAAAATCACCCTGCAATTAAAAACTTAAAACTTGTGAAACATACAAACATTACGCAAATTTAGTCACAATTTTTTGCAAGGTGAAAATCACACCGCAATAATGTTGTCGGATAAAAATCATGTTGTAACTTTGCTAGGTGTAATTCATGTTGCAATATTCTAGACGTGATTAGAGCAATGTGACAATTGTGGCAGGATGCAAATCAAATTTATTTGTTAGGTAAAATTCTTCGCAACTCATGTTTGTCAGGTTAAAAATACCTCACAACTTTTATGATCTATTATTTGCATGATATTTTACCACTTATGAAAATTTATTTAATAAAATATATTTTATTATATTTATATATTTTTGAATAATCAATAACTTTTATTAAGCCAAGACAATGAGTACGTGGTGATTGCTAGGATCCAGGTAAACAACCAAACAACTAACAAACTATGACAACATAAACCTAGCAATATACTTTCTCATATAAGAATGAGTTCAACCTCTATAGACTATAGTATCAATTATCTTGTTTCCTATGTGTGCGTTATTCACTTTGCCTCCAAAGCTAACCTCATTCCTATATTTCCACACTTCACATATCGTTTCTGTTATAGAAATTTGTTTCTGTTATAGAAATTTCGAGAATACACGTTTTCCAACCCTTACCTTTGCAGCTTGTAGTAATCTAGTTGAGTTCCTCATGCCAATGATTAGCATCCAACCAAAGACATTTTCCCAAATATACTTCATCTCAGCACATTCAAAAAGTACATGATTAATAGTTGATGGTTGCATACATAAGTTGCATTTATCATCACCATTCAAACCAATCTTATGTAATCTCTCATATGGCAGGCTATCCAAAGCATGAACTGGGTATGTAGTCTAGCCAAATCTGTAATTGTGAAGTAACTGGTTCCAGCCAGGTAACAGTTGCACTTTCTCTCTTTGTTTTTTAAAATGCCTTTGAGAATCCATGAGCATGAGTCTTTGATTCTCACAGACATTATGTTGTCTTTTTTCACATAGTAACAATTGATCTACTTTATCCAAAGGTTATCTTCCTTGCCACAGAGATTCCACAAGAGTTTCAACATAGTAACAACATTCCAGTCATCAAGAGATACCAGGTTTAAACCACCTTGATTTTTTGGAGCATAAATTTGCTTCCAGGAGATGGAGGACTTCTTAGAAATAACAGCACCATCTGTCCAGAGTAATGTTCTACAAACATCGTTGATTTTTTGCATTACCTTTTTAGGTAAGGGGAGAGAGTGCATCCATTATCTAGTTATGGCATAGCTGACACTCCAAATAAGTTGAATCCCGCATGCATAGGTTAGGAGCTTTGCACTCCAATAAGTTATTCTAGCAACAATTTTATCAATCAAACTTATATAATGGTTGATGGACAATTTCTTACTAGTGAGAGGAACTCCTAAGGACTTGAATTTCTCCTTCTTGAAAGGAAGTGATCCTCTTAATGTCTTCTTTAATGTGTTCCTCAACAACTCAAAATAGATCATACACTTAAGAGGGTTCACCACTAAGCCCAGTATATTTATAGAATTTAGATAAGGTATTCATGAGCAGCACAATAGATTTTTTATCTCCTCTAACAGACATCAATAAGTCATCAGCAAAGCTAAGGGTAAGGATGTTTAAATTTTCACACTTTGAGTGGAAATTGAAGTCAAAGATGTTCCTCGAATTCTATAAGGTTATATGCAGATATTCCATTATGATAACAAACAAGAGGGGTAATGGGTCCCCTGCCTGAGACCTATTTGCGTGCATAATATATTCTCCATTATAGCAAACATGTATGATACTGTGATCATTGTCAGTATGTTCCCCTTAATAAACTGGCAAGGAATACCAACATCTTTAAGATTTGCTCCAAGGATTTCAATTAACTATGTCATGTGCTTTTGAATATCCATTTGAAACATGCACCTAGAGTGTCACCCTTCTAATTATAACTTTGAATCAACTCATAAGCTATCATTATGTGATCATGAATTTTCTGCCATGAGACAAATGTTGCTTGCCTTTGGTGGACTATGCTATTAAGAACCTTGCTCAACCTAGTAGTAAGAATTTTTTATATCACTTTATAAATTGTAGTACAATAAGATATGATCCTATAATCTTTAACACTTTTAGCCTCATTATTTTTGGAAATCAAAGTCACCAATGTGGTATTTATTGGTTTGTATAACTCTCCTTTGTCAAAGAATTCGCTGATAACAGATAAGAAGTCATTCTTTATAATACTCCAAGCATCCTTGAAGAATTTTTCTCCATATCCATTCATCTCCAAGTTTTAAGATCCCATATACTTTTAAGGGCTGCCATAATTTTATCATAAATAACCATTTATACAAGGTACTTTCTTTAAGCATATATCAATTAGGAACCCGTCACACCCTTTTTGTGAGATACTGTAATTTTAATTATTGAATTAATTGCGAATATTCGATGGAGTTTATAAGGGTGTTACACTTGATCTTGGGGATACTGGTTATCTAGGTGACAAACCAGTTTCTACACCTATTGGTCCTCACTTAAAACTATCATCCAAATATGGTGTGTTCCCTTGGAGGATCCTTCTTCATACGACAAACTCATATGCGGCCAGATAAATCATTTGAAGTGCAGCATCTTAGCCAATATGTGGAAAACCCTTGATTTTGCACTATCTAGCTGCAACCCGCATCCTCAAATATCTGAAGGCTTTCCCTGCACCTGGCATATTTTTTTCCCGTTACAGTTCTTTGAAACTCACTGGTTTTGGTAATTTCGACTAGGCACGTTGTCCTGACACTAGAAAATCAGTCACAGGTTTTTGTGTGTTGCTAGGTGACTCTTTGATTCCTTGGCGCTCGAAGAAACAGAAATGAAGCAGAATATCGTGCCCTTGCATCCTTGACTTGTGAGGTTCAACGAATAACTTACCTCTTTGCTGATTTTTGTAACACCCCTTCTAAATTACCCCGAAAATATTAATTAAGGTAATATTAAAATCAGATTTAATTAGAGTCAACACGGAAATCAAGGGATGCCACAATTATGAACTAAATAAAACTCCAGTTAACTCAGTAGTCATGTTACACTGAGGGTCATTACCAACAATTTCGATTCAAACTAAGACCATGTCTTACACAGCGGAAAATGCCAAAACTCAACGGAATAAAATCAAATCGTAATTATCCCTAAAGTAATCCAAATAACATTTGATTACTAAACAAGTTCTCAGCTATACGTTCCCCGATTACAACTATCGAGCATGACAGCGACGCGGACTCAAAATGACAAAGCTCTAGAGCCATCCTCACCAACTCCTGAGCTGCTAACTTTAATCTGAAATCATTAAAGTAAGGGTGAGATTTCTCATAATTACAATGCATTATAAGCTCCTCAATCAACATATATCACAAGCATATTATTTCACCCATTTTAGCATATTTTCAAATTTCAACACACAGTTACAACCATACAATCATCATTATGCGCAACAATCAACAACAAGAGAATTGTAACACTGGAAGACATCCTAGCATGTTACAATTCCATACAAACACTAAATGTAGACACAATGCATGGGTACCAACACGACCAAGTCACACACAGCGATCCATCATCAACGGATACTGCAATCATCGATTCGCCCGGACACCACGGAGTCAAGTCATCCTAACCACCACTATCCACGGGTGCGGTTAGCGGCTATACAAGTCAAATTCCACACAATGGGAATTAACTTCACTGAATGCATATGCATGCACAACACCAACATGCAACATTCAACACGAGGTTATGACCACATTCGGTAATCATAAACCATCATCAACCACAACATGATATCATCACTATCATGAAATAAATCATCACAAGCATAAAGATGCCAAACGCTTACCCTTCAATTGGTAAGACTATCAACGTTACACCTTCTAAAATACCCGAATATTTTAATTAATTTAATACTAAAACCAGTTTAATCGAGTCAACACGGAAATCAAGGGATGCCACATTATGAAATAAATAAAACTCCATTAACTCAAGAGCCATGCTACAGCGAGGATCACTATCAAAATAATCAATTAAGTTAAGACCATGTCTTACACAACGGAAATAATACCATCAAATCATACGGAATAAACCAAGTCTCAATTATTCCTAAAGTAATTCCAATAACAATTGAATAATGAATAAATCCTCAACTAAACGTTCCCCAGTGTTACAACCTATCGAAGCAACAGCGACACGGACTTAAATATCCTAGCTCTAGAGCCATCCTCACCAACACATGAGCTGCTAACTTTAATCTGAAATTGTTAAAGTAAGGGTGAGATTTCTCATAATTAAAATACATTATAAGCTTCTCAATCAACAATATATCACAAGCATATTATTTCACCCATTCCAACATAGTTCAGATTCCAATACACCATTACAATCAGACAATTCATTATGCACAACCATTAACAATCAGAGAATTGCAACACTGGAAGACATCCTAACATGTTACAATTCCATGCAATTACAATGCGAACCAATGCATGTGGTACCAACACGTGACCAAGTCACCCAACACCGATCAATCATCAACCGGATCACGATAACCATTGATTCGCCCATACACCATGGGTCAAGAATCCACCTCACCACCATCATCACCGGGTAAGGTTATTGGCAATACAAGTCAAATTCCACACAATGGGAATTAACTTCACGAGAATGCATATGCATGCACAACACCAATGCAACATTCAACACACGAGTTATGACCACATTCGGACATCATAAACCATCATCAACCACAACATGATATCATCAACTATCATGAAATAAATCATCACAAGCATAAAGATGCCAAACGCTTACCCTTCAAATTGTAAGACTATCTACTTGGTATATCAACAACAATGACTAAGATCAACAACTACGGTATATACCACACCAACAAAACACATGCTATCAATACAATCATGAATAAACAGCGGGAAGATAACATACAAGCTTCATTCCACGTTCAACCGTCGAACAATCCTATACTCATTCTTCCGTCATTCATAACTCTCATTGTTCACAAATTGAAAACATCTCTTTTCAAAATAAAACCCATTAATTATAATTTTCTTCATTTTATAAAAATCAACCTATGAACACACCAATTATCATAAACAGGACTCAAAACTAACACATGATGTTCTCAACAATCATGCCCACATCAACACATAAGCAGGTCTTCCCTTCACACAATTCGACGGTTAAATACCACGACACACTACTATACATATCAATACGCATTGAATAACAACCGCTCAAATCGAATTTCGACACATTTTCAAAATAATTTCAAGTTATAGGAAATCTCTTTATTTTATAAAATAGGCGTTAAATTTAAGAAACAACGTCCAAAACGACTAAAAGCGGACTTACGGTTTGAAAGTTATGAATTTTCAAAGTTTAGTATTTTTCAAAAATTCTGATGGAACCGGTTCCTCCCATACGAGAACCGGTTCCCACAAAGTTCAAAAATCACGCCCCGGAAAAATGTATAGAACCGGTTCCTACCCCATTGGGAACCGGTTCCTACGTACATTGTCGATTTAGTTTACCTGGAACTCGGTTCCTCCCCACGGGAACGGTTCCCCGACTGCGAGTCAAAATCTGCTATTTTGACAGCATTTATCCATTCCAAATCAATTCCAAACATCCCCATACGAATTGCAACATGAGAAACACCAAAATACATCCATTTTACACCATTATAACATCAAACAACATTATTTCATCATTCCTACTTATTATCTGACACACTAATGGTTTCGACCTACAATCCGACCACGGTAAGGGACAATTCTACGGAACCCAAATTTCTAAACCGGGATTCCTAACATACTATGATCCATACTATTGAATATCAAAACCGATAATACGCATTAATTAATTGAAATCACCCCTTACCTTGTGGGTTCTTCGAATTCTGGCACTTCCGGTTTTCCTCCTTCCTTTTCCTCTTCTCAATTCCACGTTCTGTGAGTTTTCTCCAAAAGTGACTTTTTTCCTCTTTTCCTTCTTTTATTCCTTTTATTATTCTAACATAATAAAAATAAAATAATAATGTGAGTAGAGTCTTTTACTCCTCACACCCTCACTTCACCCTTCACACCACCAATAATCCCATTTCCGTTTAATTTAATTAATCTCATTAATCCAAAATATTAATAATTATATTCCTAATTAAATTAATAATTAAAATTATAATTATTTAATAATCGAATTAATTGGGGTGTCACAACTCTCCCCTACTAAAAAGAGTTTTCGTCCTCGAAAACATACCTTAAACGAAACGATTCGAGGATACGAGTCCTTCATCGACTCTCCAGCTCCCAGTGACATTCCCATCTATTGGTCCTCCCAGCCACTCTTACAATGCGATCTCTTTGCCTCAAGCTATTTCAACTTCCGGTCCTCAATTCTTGCAGTACCGCAACAATCAAATTCTCGTACACATATATCATCTACCCAAATCTCATGAGACGGATCGAGAATGTACTTCCTTAGTGAGATACATGGAAAACATCATGCAAATTTGCAAGTAACGGCCAAAGTCGATATGCAACCTTCCCATTCTCTTGGTAATAAAACGGACCAATAAGCGTGGAGTCAACTTCTTTGACTTCAAAGCTCGACCAATACCGATCATCGGATAACTCGCATAAAAACATGTTCTCCTTCACTAAACTCAAGATCTTTCCTCCTCTTATCGTGATAACTTTTCTGACTACGAGAAGTCCTCATCTTCTCTCGAATCATCTTAATCTTTTCAATCATTGTGGACAATTTAGGTCCAATCACCACTCTCTCGATTCATACCAACACTGGTGTCCGGCACCTCCTGCGTACAATGCCTCAAAGCGAGCCATACCAATGCTCAAATGAAAACTATTGTTGTAGGTAAACTCAATCAATGGTAGATAACTATCCAAGCTCCTTTCTCAACACACAAGCCCTCAACAAATCTTCCAACGGTGATCGTTCTTTCCGTCGGCCATGCATGCGGATGATAAGCGAAACTCAATCGCAACTTAGTACCCAAAGCTTGCAATCTAGAACTTAGATGTAAACCTCGGATCTCGATCCGACACAACACTAGAAGGAATACACGTGCAAACTTACGATTTTCTCAACATACAATTATGTCAACCTCTCCATCGAATAATCCATTCTTATTGGAATAAAGTGGCGAGATTTGTCAACCGATCAACAATAACCCGGATAGAGTCACAATTCTTGCTGTTCTTGGACCCGACAAAAATCCATTGAAATGCCATCCCATTTCCATTCGGAACAAACAACGGTTCCATCAATCCGGCAACCCGATGTTCAATCTTTGATCTCGACAAACTAAACACGCATACCAACTTCGGCAATTTCCTTTTCATTCCGGGCCACCAAAACAACTTCTTCAAATCGTGGTACATTTTAGTAGCAGGGATGAATACTCGACCACTGCGATGTCCTTCTTCCAAAATACTCTTCTAATCTCGGCAACATCGGAACACACACCCGATCACCAAATCTCATAAATCCATTCTCATCAATTACGAACTCGCCTCCTTGACCTTGGTTGATCAATGTCAATTTATCAACTAACCCAACATCGATTTACATCCATTCAATTTCTTCCAAAATACCTTTGGTCGACCAACATACCCAATTTCACACTATTCGGATAGTTTCACATACCAAACTTAAGTCTACGAGGCGCTCAACCAAATCTAACTCACGAACCATCAACATCGACATATGCAAGGACTTTCTACTTAAAGCATCGCACAACGTTTGCCTTACGGGATGGTAATTCAAACGAAATTATAATCCTTTAGGAATTCTAACCATCTCCTCTGCCTCATGTTCAACTCTTTACGATCAAAGAGATACTTGGACTTTTGTGATCCTTTGAACACCGAACCGTGAACCATATAAATAATGCCTCCATAACTTCAAAATAAATACAACGGTACGCCAATTCTCATGGTCGGATAATTCCTTTCATGAATTTTCAATTGTCTCGACGCATAAGCCACAACGCTTATCTTGCATCAACACCACCTAATCCCAACAATGATGCGTCACAATACACAACAAAGACTTAGTCGGATTTGGAAAATCAAGATCGGAGCACATCGACCTCCCTTGACTCTCGAAATCCTTTCTCATTCGACATCCCAACAAACACTTGCCCTTCCGGTCAACTTAGTCGATGTGGCTAGTTTGGAAAATCCTTCAATAAACTTTCGGTAATAACACCAAGACCGAGCTACGGATCTCGGAAGCATTCTTGGCGCTTCCTTCGAGATCACGCTTACCTTCGTAGGATCCACAGAAATTCCATTCTTGGAAATTACATGGCCAAGAAAACTCACTTCACTTAACTAGAATTCACATTTGGACAACTTCGCATAAAGCTTCTTCTCTTTCAATAATCCCAATACAACTCGAGATGTTACGCATGTTCTTCATCGCTCTTGAATAAATTAAAATATCATCAATGAATACTACCACAAACTTGTCAAGATACGGATGAAATATCCTGTTCATATACTCCATGAAAACACCAGGTGCATTAGTAACTCCAAAGCGGCATAGAGAATATTCATAATGCCCATACCTCGTTCTAAAGGCGTTTTACGATATCCTCCATCTTCACACGGATCGATGATATCCGGACCTCGATCATCTTACTAAACACCAAGCTCCAACTAGTTGATCCATCAAATCATCAATCCTCGACAATGGATACCGATCCTTGATTGTCACTTTATTCAACCATACGTAATCAACACATAATCTCATTGAACCTTCTTTCTTCTTAACCAACAACAGAGCTCCCCACGGTGAAACACCGGGACGAATAAACTTCTTCTCAAGCAACTCCTCCAACTGTTTCTTTAACTCCGCTAATTGGATGCGACATAGGTAAGGCGCCATCGACACCGGACTAGTTCAGGAATCAAATCTATAGTAAATTATACCTCTCTCGGTGGCAATTCACTAACGTCTTAGGAAACACCTCAAAATTCATTCACTGTGAAATCCATCACTCTTTGCTTTTCCCTCCGCTATTGCGAGAATACAACATAAACACCACGGCACCATCATTAATATCTCAACTCTAACCATTCATCTCAATTCATTATCCTTATTAGAGCCTCCAAATCATATGGTTCACAAGCTTCTACCATCTTCATTCATATTCATCACCTTATGTCCCAATTAGATAGCAAGACAATTATATATCATCCAATACGATTTCGTCTACTATCAACAAGAGATTAAGGGTGATCCGGTCCTCAATTTGTCAATAGACATCCGATAATCATCTTGGAGTATAAACCATCATTACCGGCCTTCCCATTCTCGAGAATCGTACTCGCCTTTTTGCACTTCCACTATGACTCACGATCCAAATGATTCCAACAACTCAACCACTCTTGCACTATCTTCTCAAGCGGTACCTCGTACAATGACTTGCAATTGGAACATATCCGGGAGCATCTCTCCTCCACTTAGTTTCACACTACTCACGCAATAATCGATCGGAAAAGTAACAAGTGCAGGCGATTGTACACACTTGTCGCGTACAAAGGATAATGACATTAAGACCTTGGTCACAACGACCGACTATACTCGATACCACTATTGTAACACCCCTTCTAAAATACCCGAATATTTTAATTAATTTAATACTAAAACCAGTTTAATCGAGTCAACACGAAATCAAGGGATGCCACAATTATGAAATAAATAAAACTCCATTAACTCGATAGCCATACTGCGGGGATCACTATCAAAAATAATCTATTAAGTTAAGACCATGTCTTACGGTGGAAATAATACCATCAAATCAAGCGGAATAAACCAAGTCTCAATTATTCCTAAAGTAATTCCAATAACAATTGAATAATGAATCCTCAACTAAACGTTCCCCGGTGTTACAACCTATCGAGCATGACAACGACGCGGACTTAAATATCCTAGCTCAGAGCCATCCTCACCAACACCTGAGCTGCTAACTTTAATCTGAAATTGTTAAAGTAAGGGTGAGATTTCTCATAATTAAAATACATTATAAGCTTCTCAATCAATAATATATCACAAGCATATTATTTTACCCATTCCAGCATAGTTCAGATTCCAATACACCATTACAATCGGACAATTCATTATGCCTGACCATTAACAATCGGAGAATTGCCTTTGGAAGACATCCTAACATGTTACAATTCCATGCAATTACAATCTGGAACAAATGCATGTGGTACCAACACGTGACCAAGTCACCCAACACCGATCCATCATCAACGGGATCGGTAACCATTGATTCGCCCATACACCACTGGTCAAGAATCCAGCCTCACCAATCATCACCCGGGTAAGGTTATTGGCAATCAAGTCAAATTCCACACAATGGGATTAACTTCACGGAATGCATATGCATGCACAACACCACATGCAACATTCAACCGCAGGTTATGACCACATTCGACATCATAAACCATCATCAACCACAACATGATATCATCAACTATCATGAAATAAATCATCACAAGCATAAAGATGCCAAGCACCCCTTCAATGGTAAGACTATCCATTGGTATATACAACAACAACAACAACTAAGATCAACAACTACCGGTATATACCACACCAACAAAACACATGTTATCAATACAATCATGAATAAACGGAGAAGATAACATACAAGCTTCATTCCACGTTCAACCGGTCGAGAACAATCTTATACTCATTCATCCATCATTCATAACTCTCATTATTCACAAATTGGAAAACAGACTCTTTCAAAATAAAACCCATTAATTATAATTTTCTTCATTGTATAAAAATCAACCTATGAACACACCAATTATAAGTAAGCAGACTCAAAACCAACACATGATGTTCTCAACAATCATGCCCACAATCAACAGCATAACAGGCCTTCCACACATCTTGACATAGTTAAATATCACGGACACTTCGTACATATCAATGCATTCAATAACAACTAGCTAAAATCGAAATTTTGACACATTTTCAAAATAATTTCAAGTTATAGGAAATCTCTTTATTTTATAAAATAGGCGTTAAATTTAAGAAACAACGTCCAAGCGACGACTAAAGCGGACTTACGGTTTAAAGTTATGAATTTTCAAAGTTTAGTATTTTTCAAAAGTTACGGTGGAACGGTTCCTCCCTATGCGAGAACGGTTCCTCCTATCTGAGAACCGGTTCCCACAAAGTTCAAAAATTCGCCCTGGAAAATGTATGGGAACCCGGTTCCTACCCCACTGGGAACCGGTTCCTACGTACATTTTTGCCAGTTTTTGAAAGTTTACACTGGGAACTCGGTTCCTCCCACTGGGAACCGATTCCCACGACCTACAGAGTCAAAATCTGCTATTTTGACAGCATTTATCCATTCCAAATCAATTCCAAACATCCCCATACGAATTGCAACATGAGAAACACCAAAATACATCCATTTTACACCATTATAACATCAAACAACATTATTTCATCATTCCTACTTATTATCTGACACACTAATGGTTTTCGACCTCAATCCGACCACGATAGGGACAATTCTACGGAACCCTAGAATTTCTAAACCGGGATTCCTAACATACTATGATCTATACTATTGAATATCAAAACCGATAATATGCATTAATTAATTGAAATCACCACTTACCTTGTGGGTTCTTCGAATTCTGGCACTTCGATTTTCCTCCTTTCTTTTCTTCTCAATTCCACGTTACTGAGTTTTCTCAAAAGTGATTTTTTCCTCTTTTCCTTCTTTATTCCTTTTATTATTCTAACATAATAAAATAAAATAATAATGTGAGTAGAGTCTTTTACTCCTCACACCTCACTTCACCCTTCACACCACCAATAATCCCATTTCCGTTTAATTTAATTAATCTCATTAATCCAAAATATTAATAATTATATTCCTAATTAAATTAATAATTAAAAATTATAATTATTTAATAATCGAATTAATTGGGGTGTCACAATCACCGATATACACAACAATAACAACAACTAAGATCGACAACTACCAAGTATATCAACACCAACAAAACACATGATATCAATACAATCATGACTAAGCGGAAAGATAACATACAAGCTTCATTCCACGTTCAACATCGAGCGATCCTATACTCATTCATCCACCATTCCCATAACTCTCATTGTTCTAAATTGGAAAGCGGCTCTTTTCAAAATAAAATCCATTAATTATAATTCTGCATTTATAAAAATCAACCTATGAACACACCAATTAATAGCAGACTCAAAACTAACACATGATGTTCTCAACAATCATGCCCACAATCAACACATAAGCAGTCTTCCCTTCACACAATCGACCGCGATTAAATACCACGGACACCTTCTTGTACATATCAATCACGCATTGAATAACAAGCTCAAATCGAATTTCGACACATTTTCAAAATAATTACAAGTTATAGGAAATCTCTTTATTTTATAAAATAGGCGTTAAATTTAAGAAACAACGTCAAAGCGTGACTAAAACGGACTTACGGTTTGAAAGTTATGAATTTTCAAAGTTTAGTATTTTTCAAAAATTCTGATGGAACCGGTTCCTCCCTATGCGAGAACGGTTCCCACAAAGTTCAAAAATCACCCGGAAAATGTAGGAAGACCGGTTCCTACCCCACCGGGAACCGGTTCCTCGTACATTTTGCGATTTTAGTTTACCTGGAACTCGGTTCCTCCACTGGAACCGGTTCCCACGACTCTTGAGTCAAAATCGCTATTTTGACATTTACCCATTCCAAATCAATTCCAAACATCCCATACGAATTGCAACATGAGGAACACTAAAATATATTCATTTTACACCATTATAACATCGAGACAACATTATTTCATCATTCCTATTAATTATCGACATTAATGGTTTCGAACTACCATCCACGATGAGACAATTCTACGGAACCTAGAATTTCTAAGAGATTTCCTAACATGCTATGATCCATACGGTCGAATTAAAACCGATAATACAAAATAATTAATCAAAATCACCCCTTTTGTGGGTTTTGACTTCGACATGAAATGGTTTTTCTCCTTCCTTTTCCTCTTCTCAATTGCGTCTTGATAGTTTCTCCAAAAGTGGTTCTTTTTCTCTTTTCCTTCCTTTATTCCCTTAATTAGTCTAACATAATAAAATAATAATGTGAGTAGAGTCTTTACTCCTCACACCCTCACTACCTACTTCACCACGGTAATTCCATTTCCATTTAATTTAATTAATCCCATTAATCAAAATATTAATAATCATATTCCTAATTAAATTAATAATTAAAAATTATAATTATTTAATAATCGAATTAATTGGGGTGTC
Source organism: Vicia sativa (assembly GCA_021764765.1). Lineage (NCBI taxonomy): Eukaryota > Viridiplantae > Streptophyta > Magnoliopsida > Fabales > Fabaceae > Vicia > Vicia sativa. The sequence continues at coordinate 223,028,863 of CM038792.1, forward strand.
ACAATTTTTCGCATCACCTTCTCTACTCCTGCATCACTTTACTGTGACAACAAATATGCTATATACTTGGCGATAAGCACATAGATTTATCTTGACATGTCATTCGAGGAGATTTGTCTAAACTCATACACCTTATGTTTCTTCCTTCTATGTCCCAACTTGAAGACTTTGATTCCTTAGCTCGAGAAGAAGCGAACACGATTGTCGTTCATCTCTTGAAGCGAATATCGTGCCCTTGCATCCTTGACTTGTGAAGTTCAATGGATAGCTTACCTCTTTGTTGATTTTCGCATCACCTTCTACTCCTACATCACTTTCTTCGCGATACCACATAAGCTATATATTTGGCGCATAATCCACATTTCATGAGCACAATAAACACATAGATTTAGACGTCATGTCTTTCGAGAGCCGATCTAAACTCATACACCTGTGTTGTTCATTCTCATCCTAGCTTGTGAGCGTTTTCCACAAAGTCGCTTCATGCTCCACTCTTTAATTCATTCTTGTCTAAGTTAGGATTATGTACTATACACACTTCAACTTGTAGGAGATATCAATATAATCATTTCAATATAGTTATATTAGGCAATCACGTAGTTAGAAATAGATAAGTAGCTTTCCTTTTAGGAATTTCTTCACCCACCTAGTAGGTTTCTCACACCACGAAAAACCAAAATATCATTACATGATTAACTGCGAATTCACCTTGTTAAGGTGAATTCGCAGTTAACCCAAAGTGACCTGGGTGAATTCATAGGTTAACTTGCGAATTCACCTTATTTTTAAAATCATGGATTATTTCGTAAGTTAACTTACGAATTCACCCTAAGGTGAATTCATAAGTTAACCTAAATATTCCCTATGTTGTTGTTTTTAAATAATCATGCATAATTCATGATTAACTTATGAATTCACGATTTAGTGCATTTATTAAGTTAACTGCAATTATCTGGCTATAACAAAACTCAATTTTGGTTGAAACTCAATTTTGTTTTGTGGTGTTTTTTACATTCAAAAAGTAATACATTTAGATAAAATAGAATATACATAAAACTTATATATACGCAAACCATGTAAATAATAATATGTTATAAATAATAAAGAGAAAACATGTTAGAAATATTATTACTTAAATTGTTCCGAACAAAATGCGATCATACAAAATCAAATAAAAAACATAAAGGTTGTTGGGTATGCCTAATTACGACCCTCGCGCCTCATCATTCGTGGTAACACGATGCACGCTCGCCTAACGACCATCATCTCCACCACGACAAGCTGCATCGGGTGCGCCTCAATCGATAATCCGTCATCCAGCCTCATGTCCAATTTGGTGGATACTCTAACAGATGGGAAGTAGATAAACGACATGATCATCCTCGGCATGCTCGTTTTCCAAGAGCTCTTCATGTGCTGGCCTCGGCAGACGTCCATCAGCCTTCGATTTCATGTAAGGGTGAGACACCAAATAGAACCATGTCGTGTACCCTCACAGAGTGTCATCACGGGATGCCGCATCAAGCAAAACTCCTCGACATAACATGATTCTCCTAATCCTATAAGATATCATCTAGCCCTCCATGTGATGGTGTGGAGCAGCACTGAAAGGAGATCGGGGTATGCTCTGCTGCATAATATGGCCATACTGCTCGAGCGAATCTGGGACCATTATGTTAGCCAACGGACTAGCCACCGGAGTATAACAAAATAGTATCAAAGGATAACCTCCCGTAGTCCTCAAACGAGGTCCGGATGATGTTGTCATGTTGGGTGCGATCAAGGAACACCCGTGAGAGCCACATTATCGTTGCCTGTTGAGAATAAACTGGCAGCCACAGGCATAAAGTCCTTATAGTCGGGATCAAGTAGTAACCATGGATCCGGTGAAAATCTGATAAAATCTAGCTCGCATCAAAAAAATAATGTTAACATAATTAAAATCAATTAAAATTAATTAAAACTACTTAAAATTAATTTTTAAAATAAAAGCATACCTTGAGTAGTGTGCACGAGCGATGGCGTACAGCCCTCCACCTAGAAGCTTCATTGAGCTTCTAGTATAGGTATGTAAAACAGTGACACCGATTCTAATTATGAAATGTATAAAGGTCCGTAAAATATCTCGGTAGGCCACGTCGGTGTAAGCGACCACTCGTGTCCACAAAGATGGTGTGTCTACCAAGTACATCAAAAACACCGGATGTACGACCCGGTGATATATAAAAACATCCTCCATAACATGCTCTCGACTTCATGTGCATCTCTTTTGTATGAGCTTCTTGGAGGTGCTCCTCATATAACTCCTTGAGATAGGAGAATGTCACGTGCACCCTTTTGTGGAGTCGCGATCGCAGCAACTCTATATGGATCGGCTCCTAGGTACTAAACCATCAAATCAACGACATCAAGTCAGTTTATCTTTGAATGGTTGAGCAACTTACCTCTAATGGGTAGTCGGACGACATACAACATCGTCAAGGGTGATCGTCAACTCCCCAACTAGAAAGTGGAAAGATGATGTCTCCTATGCCATCTCTTAAAAAGCACCCTACATGTCGTGCTAATAGTCTAAATCGATCTTGTACAATACGGTAAGGCCGGATCGAGGATAGCGATCTAGAAACTTAGTCTTGAATTATCTGGTTCAAAGATCTTGTGGGAGTGGTTAGAATGTTTCAACACACATCTTTCTGAAACATAAGAATCAAACGAAAATAAATAAATAATTCGAGCAATAATAGCGAAAATAAATAAATAATCTGAAAAAAATGAAAATAAAATAAATAATACAAAAATAAAATAAATAATACGAAATAATATGAAAATAAATAAATAATACAAAATAAAAATTAAAATACCTCTACTTGGACATATGATGATATGGTCCCCATAATAAATCGGAGGGATCATCATATGGTCCTCTGGATGGCAACGTCCTCCTTCTCTACAGGGCTCCTCAACATCGTCGTCGGCTCTTTAGGCCTCCTCCACCGGCGACTCGACCTCCAGTACCTCCTCTCGTGTGCAGAGGAAGGCGCCTCATGGAGCGACTCCTCCATCGTAGTCTGAGGTGATGCTATATCAAGTTGTGACATTTGTTCCCTTTGTGCTCTTGCCCTTTGCTACGCTCTCGGCAAGGCCATCTGGCTTTATCCTTTACTCTCGAAGCGTGTCATCTGGTTATCCTCGATTGGCCATTTCTTGAAATAAAATACAACCAAAATTAATTTAAAACAATCGACCAAAATTCACAGGTTAACTTTAGAATTTTCCATTCGGACAAAATTAGCAGAGTTAACCTCACAATCTCATCACGGTACACATGAGTTAACTTGAAACCCCTTCGTCCAGTTTTTCAAAACGAATTTCGGACCCAAAACCTCAAAATCCTTTTTCTACTACATTACCTACTACTACTTCATACACTACTACGTTTCTACAACCTAAATCTTATAATCTAATAAAAAATCAGAAATTTGAATAGTGAAGAGAGAAGAAAACTTACAAAATTGGTTGAGTTTGAACTTTTGAGGAGTTGAAATGTGTTAGTGGAAATGATGAGAGTGACTTGGGTTGCTTAAATGTATTAGCGATGAGTTAGGGTTTAAGTAGTTTGGGAAGATTTTGAGTAAAGATTGAAATGAATGGGAAGGAAATTCAGGTTTTCTAAAATTATCATGAGACTTATAAATTAACTTAATTCCCCAAATAAGGTCAATTAAAGTGAATTCGCAAGTTAACTTGCGAATTCATTCTTTTTAAAAGCGTGGATTATTTCATAAATTATCTTAGGAATTCACTTTATTTAGGAATCCGTAAGTTAACTTCTGAAACTTGAGAGTATTTTGTATTTTAACTAGGAGTGAAGAGAATCAAAAGAAATTCCCTTTTATACCCTTGTACATGATGTATATATGTGGCTGAACACTATTGACTAAGTGAGAGATATGAACACTATTAACTAAGTGACAGATAATGAAAGATATTTTACTTTACACGGGTTTTTATTTTTTCGTGTGCAGTCCTCTCAATATCAACATGTATTCATACTTCTTTATCGGTTAGGAATTTGACGGAGAATCGAGATAGGAAACAAATAGAAACATGTGATAAAATGCATCCAATGTTTCTCATGATATAAAGATTTTAATGAACTTGATGAGTAAAGATTCTTGGGATTCTAAACATAAGACATATACTGATGAGGAAGAAAACGATATCTTTTTATAGAAGTGATTTTTAAGGCAAAAGAAGAAAATTTTGTCAAAGAGATCACTTATTTAATTTATTGAGTTTTTTTTTCTTTGTGCATTTTTCCTTTTCTCAGCATTGGGTCAAACCTAGACCCCACTTTAGTCAAATACCATTGTCATATTTATGTCCTATTTTCCCAAGTCTACTAGGTAGTATGTAAAACTTAATCACCAAGAAATTTACAAGAAAATAGAGAACCTACATCGTCCTTTCCTTTCCATGTAGTGAAACAATCTAATTGTTGTCCTAATAAATACCATATCATTTGAGTCCATACACCATTCACTTATACTTTTACATTTCAAAATATTAGAGATGGGATTGGAATTGGTGAAATATGGTCACAAGTAGGTTCAATCATGGCTAGCATTATGTTTGTATATGCCATGATCGATAAATTCTTCCACCTCATCTTCGTAGATATTTTCTGAAATACACAGACAAATTCTCAACCCTTTCTATCCCTATATCCAAATCAAATTCCATGAACTATCCGGAGAGAAACTCAAACACAGAGACTTACAAAATCATCCAAACATATCTCAGCTCAAACTCTTCTCAAGGCTACAAAACTTAATGCCGAAGTTGTCAAAGATAGCCAAACCCCGCTTGTTCTAAGCATGGACGACAATCAAGAGATTGTTGACGAGTTCAATGGAATCAAAGTTTGGTGGTCTGCGAATCACACGCCTTCCAAATCACAATCGTTTTCTTACTATCCAGTTTCGGACGAGAAAAGATTCTTAACATTAACCTTCCATAAAAGAAATCGCGATGTTATAACTACATCGTATATTAAACATGTGTTGGAAGAAGGAAAGGCGATTACAACGAAGAATAGGCAGTTGAAGCTTCACCAACTCTAGAATCTCGTGGAGTCACACTATATTCGAGCACCCTGCGAGATTTGAAACACTTGCTATGGAGCCGAAGAAGAAAGAAGAGATCATAAACGATCTTGTTAAGTTCAAAGAAGGAAAGAGTATTATGCAAAAATCAGGAAAGCATGGAAGCGTGGTTATCTACTTTTCGGTCCACCCGGAACTGGAAAATCTACCATGATATCTGCTATTGCGAATTTCATGAACTACGATGTTTATGATCTTGAGTTAACAACTATTAAGGATAACAATGAGTTGAAGAGACTATTGATTGAGACGTCGAGTAAATCAATTATAGTTATCGAAGATATTGATTGTTCTCTTGACCTCACTGGACAAAGGAAGGAGAAAAGGAGAAAGATGAGAATGATGAAAAATGGATCCTATTAAGAAGGCTGAGAAAGAAGAGGAAAGAAAAGTAAGGTGACTTTATCAGGTTTGTTGAATTTTATAGATGGAATTTGGTCGGCGTGTGGATCGGAGGATTATAATATTTACGACGAATTTTGTGGATAAACTTGATCCTGCTCTCATTAGGAGGGGGAGGATGGATAAGCACATAGAGATGTCATATTGTGGATATGAAGCTTTCAAGGTGCTTGCAAGGAATTACTTAGATGTTGAGTCTCATGATGAGTTGTTTCCTGTTATTGAAAAGTTGTTGGGTGAGACTAATATGACACCTGCTGATGTTGCTGAGAATTTGATGCCAAAGTCTATTACTGAAGATTATGAGTCTTGTTTGAAGAATTTGATTCAATCTCTTGAGATTGAAAAGAAGAAGGTTGAGGATGAGGCTGAGAAAGATAAACAAGAATTGAGTGAAGAGAAAGAAAAGGTTAAGGCTAATGAAAAATCAGAAGAAAAAGAAGTGAAGGAGAATGGTTTCGGTCATTAGTTTAGATAAGATTGATTTTAGTGGTCCAAGTAACATTTTTAAACATTTAATAAAAGCATAGTTTTGTATTATATGTTTGAATATATGTGTATTAAAATTCCGTAAACATTGTGTTACAAGAATATCTCATGTTGAATAAAACTTAATATTCATACCTTCATTAACCTTCTTGGTGTATCTTAAGTATAACTATATATTGCATACCCTCTTTCAAATTCTTCTTACTAATAAAATCAAAATCATTGTCCATAACAAATATTAATATAATATTTAATTATACATTTCTTATTAAGTATTATGCCATACATTAACATAAGCAACATATCTATCATCAAAGAGTTTTATTATTACATATCAATATCAATTATTAAAAGTCTCTTAAGAATCAAATGCTAATTTGACTCTACTCCAAACTTTCACTATCATGTGTCAATATTTTTTTTAAAAAAAGTGTAGAAAACACCTATCAAACATTGATTCAAATTAACACCTGACAAACACATTGCCGCTGTTAATAAATTAAAAAATAATTAAATATACCATATATTGTATTGATTTTGCATTGACACACATCAAACATCTGAAACATCATAGTGAGATTTTGGAACATCAATGACAACACCACCCCACCATTAGGACAAAATGTGATTACATATTCTAAGGATCCACAACTCACAAGAGGAGAAGGAGCATCAAAAGCATAACTAAAATAATTAGGGCAAGCATCCTTAAATATTTTTGAGTAAACATTGGGCCTACACTTCTCGGGCTTCCATAACCATTCCTACAACAAACCCTCTCTAAGTAATCAACCCAAACTAGGGTTTTGCCATTTCAAATCAAGATGGCCTCTAACACTTCAAGTGGTCATCATGCCTCACCATATACTTCAAAGAATCTCCATGTCAACTTTCAAGCCTTACAAGTCAAGTTTTCTCAGTCAATTGCTTAGATGGTTGAAAATCAGTTGTATTGGACAAAAGTCAATTGTGGTCAACATACAATCAACGTCATAATTTTTGGTCAACATCAATATTTTGAAGTGATATTCATCATTTGATCAAGGGGATCATGATTCATCAAGAAAAGTCAAGAATTGGTCAAAAGTCAAAGTTTCTAAATTGGGCTTTCTTAGAGAAAAGTCAACCGAACTTTGACCAGGCAATACTTTCACATACTTTATCAGAAATTTTTCCACCACAGCTCATTTTGAAGATAATTCGATTCTCTACAACTTCATGTCTCACAAGCTTGGGTAGAAAATGCTTCATTTGGAGTTATGGATCAAAACAATGAGGTCATTTTAAAGTCAACAAAAGTTAACTTTTGCAAAGAAGTGTTCATGAGCATGGAAACTTAAAGGTACATTTAGAAGACATCTTGAGCTTTCTAAAAAGTCCAAGAACACCCAAAATTGTTAAAAATTGAGCAAGATACACCTTGTCCAAGTTGAGCATTTTTGAGGAGGTGCGCAAAGAGAAATACTTGACAAAACCAAAAGTTTTGCAAATGGGCCTAACTTTTCTTGATTCAACATGTTCCTTAGATGAATTGGACCCTCCAAGCCCAAGGCCACAATTTATCTTTTATTTTTTTTTTGGATTTTTAATCATTTAAAACCAATTTAATTAAAATAAAAGATAGAAAATCAAAATTAATTGCAAGATGGATTTTCTCTCATCCTTGAGGTCCAAGCAAGTCATTTAATCTGATTATTTTGAAATAATCATGATTGGTAATGAATTTGATTGAAATTGGCTCAAAAAGGAAATATTTTGTTTGATTCCAAATCAAATAATTTCTCATTGATTGGCTTGATTTTTCTTACAAATTCTTGACCTAATTCACTCTACTATAAATACATGATGCTACTACATGCACAAGGGACAAAATTCTGGCCTCAAAGAACCCTACCAAGCTTCAAAAAATCCGTATTGCAAGCAACTAGCAGCCACTTTTGGTCCAATTCAAAGCATTCTAAGCATTCCAACACATTCGAGAGGTGCTCAGATCGATCCGGATACTCACAAGCCAACAAAATGCCCGAATCACGAAATCAAGAACACGGTTTGCATATTCTAACTCAAAATCGATTTCATTTTATGCATATTTAACATGTTTTGATTGTTTGTTTGTGTTTAGAATGAAGTTTTGAAGCTTCGCATAGGTTAATTGAGTTTTGAGTAGAGAATAGGAATTCACCATGGCTAGGGTTTGGAGGTCAGAATTAGGGCTTTGCAAATTAGGAAAAATTGGCCGAAACCAATGACTCCATCATGTTCAGGGTATCAAATCGAGTTGATCCATGTCTCCATAACAAATTTATGTTACATATTATTGGATTTTGATTTTGCGGTGTTAGAGCTACGGACGACTGTTGCTAAAGGCTGTTGCTACGGACCAAAACCGTAGCTAAAGGTTTAAATATTCAAGCGAAGAAGATGATGTTCTTCGCGTGTTTTAAAATTGGTTTTGAGAAAGTTAACTCGTTTATAATGTTTTGTTTCGTTCCTAACACAATCTGCAGCTTGGTCCGATGAGTAAGCGGTAGCGTTGAAGGAGAGGGCTTGGGTTCGATCCGTGGCTCTGTCAACCTTTTTTTTTTACACTTGCAAAACTAACCAATTTTCATGTTTTCTTCATATTTTTTCCATTCAATTTAATTTATTTTCAAATAATTTTCTAACACATTAAAAAATCACAAAAAATATTTTCTTTTTGCATTTAGGTCAGAAAAATGCTTATTTAATTTTTGACATGAAAAAATTATTTTTTGCATGCATATTTTAATTAATTGTTAATTAACCAGAAAATTGACTTTTAATTGTTTTTCCTTGCTAAATCTCAACCGGAAAATTCCCAAAAATTATTTTCTCATCTAATTAGGTTTACTAACCCTAAAAACTTTTTTTCTAACTCAAAATATTTTTTACTAACATATTTTCTCTTATTTGCAATCTGATTATTTTCTTTTTCTGATTATTATGTATCTGCTTCCAGGATGTAATAGTTAGGTCAATTTCCCCGCATTTATTTTTCCATATTATGTAACTGCTCATGGGATGTAATAGCTTGATTAGGATTTACTTTCCGTACTCCTATATTATGTAACTTTCCCAAAGCCATGTAATAGCGTAGGATTTACTTTCCGCACTTTACTTTCTGGAATTTACTTTCCGCACCCATATAAACTGCTAGTAACTAGGCGTGTATGGCAAGATAAAAATGAACGTAGGTCACTTCTAATTGGAAGATAACTTATCTGAAGTTAACACACTCTCTTCAAACATGCACCCCCTAGAGTATTCTCTCTCGTTGCCTTTCGATAAATGGTCAAGTCCCTCGAACGTAGAGTATCTTAGCACCATTGTCTAACAATCAAGTATTGTTATTTGTTGATTCTAATCCTTGTTTTATTGTGAGCAGAAGTTGTTATGGATGGAAGGAACGCTGGTAGGAATGATAAGGCTCTTGCTGCTGCTATGCAGGCAATAGCTCAGGCTTTCCAACACCCGCCGAATACTGACGAGAACGTTGGGTCCCGTAGTTTGGGAACCTTCCAAAGAGAGAATCCCCCTACTTTGCAAGGAAAGTATGATCCTGAAGGTGCTTTAACATGGTTGAAGAAGATTGAAAGAATCTTTAGATGTGATGGATAGCACTCCGTCACGAGAAGATCCGTTATGGTACTCATAAGTTAAGTTATAAGAATGATGGTGGTGGGTTGACACCCGTCGAGGCTTGAAGTTCTTGTGAAAGTGACATGGGGAGTTTTCGTAGGGAAATTCATGAAAGTATACCGGAGGATGTTCGTGGAAATAAGGAGATAGAGTTCCTTGAGCTAAAACAAGGAATATATACATCACGATATCTTTCCAAAGTTTACAAAAGCGCTAAGTTCTATCCTCACTATGATGGAGAAAATGTCGAGTTTCTAAGTGAATTAAATTTGAGAATGGCTTGCGTCCGAGATTAAGAAAGCGATTGGTTATCGAAAAATCATGTCTTTACAATTTGATTGGTAGTTGTAGAATCTTCGAGGAAGATAGTAATGCACCACTAAGATTATATGCGATAAAAACAAGGGTCAAGAGCATGAAACCATATGATACTCCATTTGGTAAAAACAGCGTTTCAAAGCGAAGGACTAGTGGGGGAGATGCTCCACTATTATTTGTTACAAATGGGAAACACAGCACAGTAATGTTTGTCGGAATGTGAGGGCTAAGGAAATGAGGTGAGATGTTTCCGATGTAGAAGTCATGTGATACATAAAATATGGTCTAAGGATCACATTAATCCATGCCACTAAAAACAAAGAGAACTCAGAAAAGTGTTTGCTGCCGGTGCTCCGCAACAACAAAAAAGATCTTGTTCGAGGTACTAGTTTCATTAATAGCATTCCTCTTACTACTACTATTACAATGCTACCACTCCCTTTATTTTATTGTTGTATGTAAAGAGATTGGGTCTCGAATTTCATCTCTAGATAGAATATGGTGGTGTGGAAGTTCCGCTAAAAAAGCAGTTACTACTTTTTTGTGCAAGTTGTCCTTTATCAATCTTTGATAGAGACTTTGTGGTGGATCTTATTTGTTTATCGCTTGTTTGGTTGGACGTAGTTACATGGTTGAAAGCTAATTATGTCCATATCAATTACTATGATAACACTATGAGGTTTTTCTTCGTGGAAGAAGATCAAACTATGTTGATGTCGACAGAAACAATTGAATGAGTTCATGAAAGATGGAGCATTATTTTCTTGTTGATGGCGACTCTTTCATGGAAAGTCAATCGCATTGCAAACTTTCCAGTGGTGCGACTTTCCAAGTGTTTCTGATGAGATTCCTAGTGCACCTCGAAAAAAGTTGAATTAATCTTGTCCACATACGAACATCTCTACTATCACCAAATGTCCCATATAAAAGTTAGCGTAAAAAAGCAAGCCAAAAATTTGCTCAAAAATTTGTTAGACCAAGTGTGTCCGTGGGGACTCCATGTTATTGGTGAAAAAAAGACGCATGAGACTTTGTATTGATTATCGGTTGAATAAAGTGACTATCAAAATAGGTCCACTTCCTAGAATTGATTTGATGGAACGATTAATTGCGCTACATATTTAATTAAGCTCGGGTTACCATCAAAAAGAAAAAAATGTTCGAAAACTACTTTCGGCACGAGGGTGGAAACATTACGGTATTCGGTACTCCACCAGCAGAAGCCGCGAGTACATGGAGTACATCCATCCTTACCATCCATTTATTAATTTGTTTTCATTGAATATCCGGTTTATTCTAAAAAAAACACGCGAAAAAAAGCTACGCTTATGTTAGAAGTCTAAAAAAAAGCTTTATGCTAAGTTATCAAAGTGCAAGTTTTGGTTAAGTGCAGTGGCTTTTGGGGCATATCATTGGTGATGGCATTATTGATCCTTCCAAGGTTGTTATGTTAAGATGGAAACTCTTAACCATCATTCTTGATTAGAAGTTTCTTAGGTTTGGCATTACAACTGGATTCTGGAAGGTTTTTCTAAGTTTGCACTTCTTTGACATTTGACATAAAAAGGAGCTTTATGTGGGATGTCAAGTGTGAAGAAAATTTTGTTGAGTTGAAGAAAAGTTAACGCACTCCGATCTTGATTCTACCTAATCTTGAAGAACACATTTGTTATCAATGCTTCTAAGATGGGTTTAGGTAAAGCCACCGCAAAATGGTAATTTGCTTATGCCAAACAATTTAAGGTTCAAAAAAACTATCCTACTCACGATTGAAACACAGCATTTGTTTTTGCTTAAGATTTGGAGCATTATCTTTATGGTTCTAGATTTGAAGTATTTAGTGACCATAACTTGAAATACTTGTTCGATCAAAAAGCTTATAAAACACGGTTGCCGTGTTGAAAGATTATGATTTTGGATTAAATTACCATCCCAAAAAGCTAATGTAGTGGCTTTGCTTTAAAAAGACTTTGCATATATCACACAATGATGAAAAGGGAAATGATTGAACAATTTAGAGATATGAGTCTTGTGCCATGCGAAAGAGTGTTATCTTGGGAATGTTGAAGATCAATAATGATTTCGATAGCATTAGAAGCTCCGAAGCAATGTGCTTGTTGATTTGTTGGTTGGTATTGGACAAACAAAGTGAAGATTTCAAGTTGGATGCTCGGGTGTTTTGAGGTAAGATAGGATTTGTGTTCAATGATGTGGATTTAAAGAGAATGATCTTGGAAGAAAGTCATAGAATTTGAGTATTCATCCGGAAGACCAAATGTATCAAGATATAAAAACTATTTTGGTGGTCGGGCAAAAAAAAGTAGCCATTTGTTTATGCTTGTTTGACTTGTCAAGTCTAAAGTGGAGCACTCGAAAGGTTGTGCAACCGTTAGAGATCGATATGGAAATGGGATAGCATTTCTATGTTATGCAGAATTTACGAATACACCAAGAACACGATGCGATTTGGGTGGTTGATAGGCTTACGAGTGGATTCACTTTATTCCTAATAACATCACTTATCCATGTCGAAGTTGGCGGATTTACGCCGTGGTTAGATTACATGGCCCTTTGTGTATTGTTTGGAATGAGTGATTCAAAAATTTCAAAAGGCTTGCAAAAAACTTTGGGTTTCTAAGTTGAGGTTGAGTTCGCTTATCATCCTCCGATGGTCGAAGACGGAAAAACGATTCATCGTTGGAAGACTTATTACGACATATTATTCTTGAACATGGTGGTTCATAGGATACATATCTTCCTTTGATTGAGTTTACTTATAACCAATTTTCATGCTAGTATTGGAATGGCACCGTTGAGGCTTTGTATAAGCCTTTGTATAACTCCTTTGTTGGCACAGTCAATGCTTGACCCGAATTAAAAGACTACTAAGCGGCGAAGATGATTAGAGAAAAGATGAGAATTTCTCAAAGTCGACAAAAGAGTTATCATGATAAAAGGAGAAAAGATTTGGAATTTCAAGATGGTGATCATGTATTTTTGAGAGTTACTCCTACGATCGGCGTTGGACGAGCATTGAAGTCGAAGAAGTTAACTCCTCGCTTTATTGGTCCTTACCAAATTACTAGTAAAGTGGTAATAGTGGCTTATAGAGTGGCGTTACCGCCAAATCTTTCAAATTTGCACGACGTATTCCATGTGTCACAACTTCGGAAGTATGTTCTGGATTCTTCGCATGTGATTGAGATTGATGATATTCAAGTTCGAGACAATCTTACGGTGGAAACGATGCCTTTAAGGATTGAGGATCGTGAGATAAAGTCTCTTCGTGGCAAAGAGATTTCATTGGTTAAAGTTGTTTGGATAGGAGCAGCTGGTGAAAGCGCGACGTGGGAGTTGGAAAGTAAGATGCGGGATTCCTATCCCGAGCTTTTCGAGTCAGGTAATTTCAAGGACGAAACTTTTTATGTGGGGGAGAGTTGTAACGCCCCGTTTTATTTAATATTATATTATATTAATATTTTTGAGTTACCGTTTGACGATTGTTTTGGCGACGAGAATATTTATATTAATCGATATATCTATTAATATAATTGGCATTCGTCTTGATCGATTTTCTTCCGTTCGGTTCGGTAAAATATTATTCGGACCGATATTTAATTCCCCAGAATTATTTTAATTAATTGAGTTAATAATATTATTAGATATTATTAAGGTATTAATTAATAGGATAAGTTAGGGGTGTGAGGACTAATTGTGTAGAATTGGGCTTACACCCTTAGCTTGCTAGTAAGAATTCAACATAAAACCATTTTTCCTATTTTCTTTCCATTCCAACACCAAAAGCCAAACTTAGAAACTCAGAGAGAAATAGTAGGTTTTGGAAGAAGAAGAAGAAGAAGAAGAAGAAGAAGAAGAGAAAGAGCAAGCTTGAGGATTGGATTTGTTGAATAATCAAGAACCAGCCAAGAACTTGAGGTAAGGGGTTTGATCTTCCATTTCATTATAGTTAGGGTTTGGTGATATATTTTGGATTTGGGGAAAAATTGATAGGTTAATTCATGAGTTTTGGTTGAATGATTGATCAAATAATTTAGAAAGGTTGAGTTAGGAGTATGGATGGTGGGTGTTTTATTGATAGCTTGTAAGAACTAGAGGTTATAAAATGGAAATGAAGGAAACTGTAAAAAAGAAAAACTGTGAAATAAGTTACATTGTCTGTATAACATAACAAGTCGTGGAAGAAGAAGTGATGTGGAGGATGGAACAAGGGGGAGGAGCCCACCTCAGTTTGAGGGGAAGCCATCCCCCACTCCTAGGCGCCCGCCTCCATCATAGTACAAGGCTGGGACGTGCGTCCCTTTATGCAGGGGGAGGAGAAGGAATTATGTAGTTTTCCGGTTTTCTGTTTTCTGCAGAATTTGTTTTCTGCATAATTTCTCTTGCTAGCTTTTGTTTCTTTTAAATTCTTTAATTCCACATACTACTATTTAGTATTAATAAAATATAATTAGGACCTAAGTTAGCCGATTAAATTTGGAACCCGATTATATTCCGATTTCCCGATTTCGGTAATTTCGGCGACGGAGCAAGTTACTCCGAATTCAACGAAAATTGACGTGCTAGCTAATTTTGACGTGTAGAACGTAGTGGTGAGGTTAGTTTTTTAAAAACTACGAGTTTTAAGCTTGACCGAAATAGGCCAAATTGGTTAATTTGAATCGGATTGTGTTTTAGTCGATTTAAGACACGTATAGACAATCCGATTGAGATGTTGACGATTATGATTAATGCGGTTATTAGAAATGGCTTTTCGGCGATTATTGGTGTTTGACTATTTTCTATATTTAGAATTTGGTGAATTAATTGATAATGATGTGGTGTGATTAAACATGATGTTTGCGACGGTGTATTTATTAATGAATACTTGATGATATGCGATGTGATGATATGTTTATCTTGATGTGGATAAATATGGTGGCGTGGACTTTATGTCAATTTTGATGGCGATGATGATGTTTTCGTTGTGTTGTTTTATTGTCGAGTCACATACATTGCATTGGCGACGAGGGCTTTTATGCTGCTGACGATGGGCTTTATGCCAAATGTTCCTAATTATGGACAAAGCGACGGGTACCACATGCATAACATAGTCGTGTCTCATGGAGTCGGTTATGTTTATGTTTGTGTTGTTTGGTGTTGGGTTTTAATTGATGGATGATGTTGAATTGCGATGATATATGATACTTGTGTTGATCGAGTATAATGATTATATGTGAGATTAAAGTGTTAATTTTATACACTAAATGCTAATTTAAAGTATGTGAGGTTTTGATATATGTTGACATACTCTTATTAACTTATATCATTTATAATTCCAAAACTATTTATATATTTTATCATGCCTTTAATTATATGTTTTGATATCTCACCCTTCTTTATTTAAATCGTTGCCTTTATATTGGTAACGTGCGGGTGATCCACGAGGATGATGAGGATTAGCTCGAGTCTCTTTATTTTGAGTCGCTCTGCTCATCGTAGTAACACTAAGGATTTGGGAGGCGTTATTATTTTGATATGATTGTTTATGTATACTATCTTATGATGTTATAACTTTATGTATTGATGATAACATGCGATATGTATATTTTGTGAACATATCCTTTGTGTTGTGAATAGTC
Organism: Vicia sativa; assembly: GCA_021764765.1. Classification (NCBI taxonomy): domain Eukaryota; kingdom Viridiplantae; phylum Streptophyta; class Magnoliopsida; order Fabales; family Fabaceae; genus Vicia; species Vicia sativa. The sequence goes on from CM038792.1 coordinate 223,044,536, forward strand.
ATATATTTATATGATGAATTATGATATGAATCGGTATATCCGACTTTTGATTTTTTTGATGTGCATTATAATGCAAAGTGACAAATATGCGAATATGTGATGCCTCAATTTTTGTTGGATGAAATTTTAAAACTCTGATTTTATTATTTATTCCGAGGGGTAGAATCGGGGTGTTACGATGCCCGCATCAGCGAAACTCCTCGACCTGACATGATTCTCCCATCCATAAGATATCGTCTAAATCCCTCCATGTGATAGTGTCGGGACTGGAGATCAGGGTATGCTCTGCACATAGTCAAACTTGCACATACACCGCTCGTGCAGATACTGGACCATCATGTTAGCCCCACAGGCTAGCCACCCGGAATATAACGAAATGGTATCAAAGGGGACAACTACCCGGTAGTCCTCAAACGGGGTCCAGATGATATTGTCATCTGGAGTGCGATCAAGGAACACCGATTAGGAGCCACATTATCGTTGCCTGTTGAGAATAAGCCAGTGACCTTGGACATGAAGTTCTCAAAGTCGGGATCAAGTAGTAACCATGGATCCATTGAAAGTACGATAAAATCTAGCTCTACATCGACAAAAATAATGTTAACATAATTAAAATCAATTAAAACTAATTAAAATTAATCAAAACTACTTGAAATTAATTAAAACAAATTAAAATTAATTGTTAAAATAAAAATGCATCGTGAGAATTAATGCCTGCAGAGTAAGCTCAACCCTCCACGGAAGATTCATTGAGCTTCTAGTATAGGTATGTAAACGATGGCACCTCGATTCTAATCGTGAACTATAGAAAGGTTCGTAAAATATCTCAGGTAGGCCATGTCGGTGTAGCGGTCACTCGTGTCCACAAAGACGGGTGTGTCTACCAAGTACATCAAAAAACAAGGATTACACAGCCCGGTGATACTTAACAAAAACATCTCCATGATAGGCTCCCAAGCTTCTTGTGCATCTCTTTTGCATGAGCTTCTTGACGGAGATGCTTCTCATATAACTCTTTAAGATAGGAGAATGTCACGTGCCTCATTTGTGGAGTCGCGATCACCAGCAACTCTATATGGATCGGCTCTAGGTACTAAACCATCAAATCAGCTTGCCTCAACTACGTTATCTACGAATGGTTGAGCAACCTACCTCAATAGGTAGTTGGAGCAAGCATAACATAAATCAAGGTGATAAATCGACTCCATTGGAAAGTGGAAATAGCGTCTCCATATATCTCTCGGCAAAAGCAACATCACCGTGCTAACCAACAATTCGTAACATTAATGTATAATCCGGTAAGACCGATCACGAGAATATGATAGAACAACGAGTCTTTAGAGTATACTGATTCAAAGATCTTGTGGGAGTGGTTAGAATGTTTCAACGCCTTTCTTTCCTAAAACATAAGAATCAAAGCGAAAATAAATAAATAATTCAAAACGGTATATAAAATAAATAAATAATACAAAAATAAAACAAAAAAAATAATAAATAATAATAAAAATAAAATAAATAATACAAAAATTAAATAAATAATACGAAATAATATGAAAATAAATAAATAATACGAAATAAAAATTAAAATACCTCTCCTGGAACATAGCAGCGTATGGTCCCCCTATAATCAAGAGGAGATCATCATATGACCCTCTTGGATAGCCAACATCCTTCGCCTCTGCGAGCTCCTCAACATCGTCGTCACTCTTTGGGCATCCGGGCCTCCTCCGCCGGTGACTGAACCTCAATACCTCATCTTGATACGTCCTCCTCATGTGCACGAGAAGAAGGGCGTACCTCATGGACGACTCTCATACGCGATGCAGAAGGTGATGCTATAACAAGTTGTGACATTTGTTCCCTTTATGCTCTTGCCCTGCTACGCTCGCTTAAGCCGATCTTTATCGCTTTATACCGCTGCTTATGTCATAATTATCGATTGGCCATTTCTTAAAATAAAATACAACCAAAAGTAATTCAAAAATAATACAGCCAAATTCACGGTTAACTTTAGAATTTTTCATTCGGACCAAAATTTGCAAGTTAACTGCGAAGTCCCCTCAGTACACTGCGGTTAACTTACAAAACCCTTCGTCCGGTTTTTCAAAAATAAAAAACCCCAACCTCCAAAATGCTAATTTTTTCTACTACATTATCCTACTTTCACGGTGATTTCGGTAAAACAACTAGTCCTCCAAACTATCAAACAAGCGTTATGATTGTTGTTTAATCCCCTTTAGCTTGCGGGATCGACTAGATTGATCCTATGGGGTTATTAGTCGTTGGCGTAAGTTTACAATGATGGTTCATATTCAAGACTTCGCCAAATATTTTATATCTATATTTCAAGTGTGTTTTATTATGATGTCCAATAAGTTGATAAAACAATATAAAACAATATAAAACTACGAATAAAGACTTTGAATTGCAAAAAAGTATATAAAATGCGGGGAATGTTTAAAGGGTTTCTTGAATGTAAAGACTTTCAAAATAAAGCATGAAACGAAAAGACAAGTATTTAAAAGCAAGTATATAAAAGTTTTCTAGAAAATAAGAACATGAATGTAAAAGTTTCAAAAAGTAAAAGACTTCAAAGCGAAAGAAAAGCGTTTAGATGCATGGAAGATTAAATGACTTTGAATATAAAAGATTTAAATGACATTTGTGCGAGATAAAGGTAAAGCTGGAAAAGTAAAAGATACATTCTTGAAAGATAAAAAGTGGTGCAATCATGTACATCATTAGGTGCATTAGTTTCCCATCCATGTGGTATTTTGATATTCTTGAATTTTAGTACAATAGATATGACACGAAATCTTAACACTAAGACTTCTATTTATACTATTCGACCATAACGGTCGACTTATGAGAGCTTGCCACGTTTGGACGTAAGTACTATGCCTCTCTAGCCTCCACGTCTTGAACCGTTTTCAGTAGCGCAATTTTCGGACGTTCATTCATCCCGCTCATATTTTGAATTTCAAATATCTAAACTACCTTTCGATTAACGTACGCCTAACACCACGCTTCCACCATTTGAAGCTCCTTCACAATTGCTATAAAGCCCGAGTTTAATATTTTATTCGAAGAGCTGATTCCTTCATTCCAAACCATGACATTTCCTTCATTCTAGTGAACTTTATTCTTTTGCGTTTGAATTCAATGCTCCTTTTCGAACCATAAATATCAAAATCTTGACCAACAAAATGCCCCTTTAAAATCGTTATTTGAATCCCTATTTGAGAAATACTTATTTTAAATATATCCTGAAGATTGATGTGACCTTGAGCAAAATATGACACTGTTATAACCATCACGTCGGTCATGGCGGCTCACAGGTTCGAACTTGGCAAACGATTACCACGATGTGGTGCGGTTATTAAAGGTAATAATTGTCTTTAATCATGTTTATTTCAATGCTTACTTTCGCCACCTCTTAGTGTCCAACCCATTCTCCGTACATTGGCTTTAGTTGATGATCGTTTCAAATTCCTTACTATAAAATCCAACGGACTCGGTCTTTTTACTCTTTTCCACACTCTGAACCTTCTTCCTCTCTTTGTGAAAACCCTAAAACCTTATGACTTCAACAATGTCTTCAACAACAACATCTCGAGAAAAAGATTTCTAAGAAGAAGACCAAGAACACGGAACAATCACGGAAAGCAAGGTTGATACTCACCATGGCGATCGGTACTTATTCCTCAAAGCATCTCCAAAACGAGAACTTCATAAGCTTCTCGGTATTGATTCCAACTAATGTCTGAAGAGGTTAGCCATAATGGGTCCTCTCACAGTTTTGAGATTTTGAAGGCGTTAGAACCATATTCCCTGTTTGCTATGATTTCAAACCTTTGCTCGATAAAATGGAAACCCTAGAATAGAAGCTGATAATGTGAGCGAACCCTGCTTCTAAAGACACAAACCCCTATGATTCCCCAAGGATCCTTTCATTTTGGACTATGTTAAAAGTAATTTTAAGCCATTGCGATCACGCCTATAACGATATAGCTTACGGGTTGGTTTGCTAAAGTAGAATTAAGAAAGCCCATCGATGGGAGGAACTAGGTATTTATAATCTTCTCAAATTATCGAAACAGGGCTTTACTTATAGCCATCCTTTGCTCTTTGCATCCTGTGCTACGGGATAGTACCTACACACTTTTCACCAGGAGGAATAGTCACACCACCTTTTTGATATAGGCTGCTATCAACTTTGGCCTCACAATAGGAGAAACATACATTCACGATTAGAGAACATTCATTATTGACTTGATATCAAACTAGCTAGCTTCTCCAAGTTCATCACCATTATCACTTGAAGGTGATAAGCGTCTACGATGTTGAACACATTGCTTTCCTTACCCTCGCTATCAAGATATGTCTACGTTAGATCGCTTCAAGTGGCGGCAGTTCATTCCTTTAGCAAAGATTTACATGAGAATAGGAGGATTAATTTAAGTGAACTCCTACTAGTTGACCTTTATGAAAGTTTGAGGTCGGCCGTTTGAGCTTAAATTCCACTCCCAGAATATCCTACTCATTGGTCCTTTAAGTTTGCTTGACTGTAGCTTAACGCCATACGAATCTTCACTTTCTCTGCGGATACTATTGTTGACCGTGATCCGAAATAGCGATCAAATGTCAAGCACAAGATTGAGAAGGTGACTCCGAGTGATGACAAGTGATTTCGGATTTTATTTTCCATACATTATGCTCTTTTCTAAGAAGCGAAGTTCGAAGAACTATGGCTTTGCTTGAGGACTCATGGACCATCATGGTTCTATGTCCACTTCGAGGCTCACTAAGGTCAAAGAAATTCAAGATATCTGGAAAGCCTTTTTGCTCCCAAGGCTAATCTCTTCAAGGATACTCCGACAAAGAATCAAATCCTTCCGCCTATCAATGACTTTGTCTCAAGACAATTTGGTTTATATAACCCATTCTGAGCCACTCTTTTGGACTCACGACTCCATCACCTCTGGTCGGACTTTCAAAGCTAGAAGCCAAACTTCAACAAGAACAATATCAAGAGCTTTGCTCAATTTAAATTGATTTCCTTGAACCATCTTATTTTTCCATCCAAAGGTTTTACGGATTGGTGGAGTAGATTCTATCAATCTTGTATGTTTTATACTCTCTATCGAATAAGCATGACTTTGCGTTCGATGTGCGGTACATAAGAAGAAAGGTATGTTCACTCACGCTCAAGAAATTAAAGCTTTTCAAACTTACTTGAAACAACTTATGATCCTACGCTTGGAGTCCACGGTATATCGGCGTCCCCGAACCTTGAAGGAAAAATTCAAGGAAAAAGTCTCTAAGTTCGGACTTCCTTGGTATCACACGAGGATAGGTATAGGTTGGCACTTCAAATGCATCCACCTAAGTTTCCCAAACTACCTACCTCGAAGCGGCTCAGCTTGGTTTCCCCATACCCTTGGTGGCTTACTTGCAAAGAGATGTTCAAGTACAAATCTCAAAGGAAACTAAAGCCATCGAGAGCTGTGACATGGTCTCGACATTGGCTCCATAATTTCCGGGCATCTTCGCTCGACCTTTCGCCATGTCGATTCTTTCGAATGGCGCGAAATGCGAATGAAATCCCAAATAAGTCTTAGTTATTTTATTTTAACATTTGTCTTATGTGTCTCACTTTTACTTATCGAATAAAAATTGTTGCATCAAAGGCCAGGAAGGAAGTAGTTCCCAACAACTAACGAAATTGATGACAATGTACCCAAGGCAACTCCAACCATCACTCCGCGCCAACAACAACAAGCACCATTGTTCCGCTCAACAACTACTAGGACTCAACACACCTCCAGTCAACAGCGTTTCAACCCCAAAGGTAAGCAGTTTTACTTGGCATTTCGAAATAAGTTCAAGTCTATAAGCGAAATCTAACTCACGTTCACATTATTTTTCCACAGCTAACGGACTCAACTACTCCAAGAAAAGGAAACCCGGTGCTAGTGGAAAGACTCTCGAAGGTTGGAAAGTTCTACTCGGTTTCTGAAAGAAACATAAGAAAAGACATTCCAACAGACACTAACATCTAAGGACTTGATTCGAGGATGTTGCTCCCTCACACAAATCCAAAAATCCACCTTGACCTCAGCGTAATGTTGGAACACATAAACGACAACATCTGCAGGATAATCCACAGGTAATTCACTTGAATTTTTGACAATGATTATTCGTACCTTAGTTATAAGTTTCTAATCTTTTTGTTCCGTGTAGGATGATTGACTCCGATCCCAACTACTTGACTCCTCCCCACAAACAATGCTCCGATCCATTCTTCTCCTGTGGAGATTCGAGCAATTTGGTTGAGAATAAAGGATTCGTCCAACATGGCAATTCAATGGAACTTACGATCGGCCGGATGATCGAGACGCCATACTCTCGAGAGACCAACGAAGCGATGCTTGAAGATGCTACGAAGTGCCTCCAGAGTTCTCACCCAGAATCTCCTCTCAAAGTTCCTCAAGATAGTTAAAAGGCACCTCACACTGAAGAAGAAAAAACCAATACCTCCCAAGAGAGTCAAGATTCAAGTGAGGAAGGTGCGAGGATGAAGAAGGAGAAGATGCTCGAAAGGTTCGGCGAAGGGGCGAGAATCAGATCTGATGGTAATCAAAATGAGAACATCGAGTGGTGGACTTGATTGATGATGAAGAAGGGATGATGAAGAAGCGAATAATGAAGGCAATAATGTTCCCACTAAGACCAATGGGCGTTGCGATGGATGTCAACTCCATTGCGTATGGAACTTCGAGTCTTCCAAATGCCAAGCAGTAGAAGAGGAGTTAGCCCTCTTGAAGCGAACTCGACCTCTTGGGTAAATGAAGGCTAAACTAGCTCGGGAGAAACACTCCTCTCCTAAGGCTAATCTTTGGTTCGACCTCGATTGACACCTTCCGATGATAGAGTCACACTTCTTCACAAGATTAGAAAAACCATACTTGATGTGAATTTATTCGAGGTACTCGAAAAGATAGTACAACTGCTTCGTGATGAAGGACTTATCAATCAAGTCAATCTATACGTGTTCCTGGAAGTCACACCATTTTGTTTGAACTTCATCCACGATCGATAACGGCTGGATGCCTTCTTCAAAATGAATCTGCAACAAAGTCAAGAAAAGCGAAGTGCAATGGGCCTGCTTACGCCTCGAGAAGCTCACTAAGAAGGTTGAAGATCACGCCATGCACATCAAGCAAGCCAAAGTTGACTATGATCTTGAGCTCAATCCATTCTTCAATGGGAGAAGCGAGATCCGGGAACTTGACATAACATTAAGGAAGCTCAGTGACAACAAATTGCATATGGGTCCAATACTTTTGGTACTTTCGATTCAAGAGCTTCCGAATAAAGGGCTTCAGAGAGGAGGCGGTGGCGGTGAAGAAGCGGTTGCTATCTTGGAAGGAGCCAAGCACTACTTTCGACCACAAAATCTTTCAGAATATCTTCGATCGATTAAGGAACAACACCCATACGAACTTGTTTATTTAAAGCAATCTTGTATTTTAGTTGAATGTTTATTTGTAACACTGACAATGCCATTTTGGCAACTAATTTCACCATTTGGCTTGAGTTATATGTTTATGATTCACGTTGCTACTATTGAACCTCCCTGAGCGTGGTTTATATTTCTTTAAATACTTCCCATTAACCTTTAGGATTCGTTTGTCATCACCAACTCTTGATTTCATACGCATTGTTTGAAAATGTTTTCACTATTAAAAGTCCTGATGAGGGTGACCATTTACCTAATGCTTTATTTTTCTTGTCCATAGGCAATATAACTTTCCACACTAAACCATTATCTTGAATATTTTACCTTACCCTTTTGTTATATGCTACGGCCACTCTCTTTTTGCCTCATCGGGACTTCTAATGCATGCAATCTAACTTCATCTAGTTCGACCACTCATTCATCATCATTTCCCATATAAAGAAGATGAGATTTCATTTGCCTTTGAATTGAGAATTGTAGATGAATTTCTCTGGTAAGGCGCATCATGACCAAATGTTAATTGGAAAGGTGTAGTATTAGTAGCCTCTTTGGGAGATGTTCTACATGCCATAGTATTTGATCTAAAGTCTTATGCCAACTTCTTGGTTTTTACCAACACGTTTTTGATTAGACCTATTATTACTTTGTTGGTTGCTTCGACACGACCATTTGCACAGCATAATATGGGTGATGTTAGCAACTTGAACCCCATTCTTGGGCAAATTCTTGCATCTTTTACCAATAAACAGATCCTTGAGTACGTGGTTATGCTGCACAACCAAACCTATAGATAATCTTTTGTATGAATTCGATGATAGTCTCTTGATCTACATTACAGTAGGTATTGCTTGATCCATTTAGTGAAATAGTCTATTCCTACGGGATATATTTCGACCTTTAGATGAGCGGGATTGATTTCTCCTATTAAATCTAATGCCCATCCTCTAAAGGGCCATGGCTTAATGATCGAATGTAACTCACTGGGGAGCATGTTGAATCCTGCATGTGTTTCGGCATTCTTCACATCCTTTAGCAAAATCTATACAATCTTTGAGCATCTTGGGCCAATACATACCATATCGAAATAGCAACCACTTCATTTTATGACTGAAGCATGTGCTCCACATACCCCATTGTGGACTTCTAATAGTGCTAGATATGCCTCTTTCTCTAAGCATTTTAGTAACACACCTTCTTGGGTCTTCTTGAACAATTCATTTCCATAAGGACATATGACACGCTCTATATTTTATTTTTCTATCCACATTCAATGTTGGGTTTTCTAAATACCTTATTAATGGATTTCGTAATGATATCTGTTAAGTGTCTATTGTAACACCCGTTTTAATTAATATTATATTATATTAATACTTTCAAATTCTTGATCGATATTTATCTTACGTGAGAATATTCATATTAATTAGTTTATCTGGCGTTGTGTTCGGTTAAAAATATTATTCGGATCCGATATTTAATTCGGAATTATTTTAATTGATTGAATTAATTATATTAATAAATTAAATTGTGAGGATTAATTGGGAAGGATTAGGTTTACAGTTTACTAGTAAGGATATCACAAACCACTTTCCTCATTTCTTCCATCCAAACACTTTCCTTATTTTCTTTCCATTCAACATACCAAGCCAAACAAGGGCAAGAGGAGGAGCTAGTAAGCAAACATAGTTATAAAACCACATTTCCTCATTTTCTTCCCATTTGGAAAATGAAGCCAAGAATAGAAACATGGAGAAAAAGAAAGGGTTTTGAGAAGAAGAGCAGAGAGCATGAGAGGAGCTTGAGGTTGGGCTTGGTAGCATCACCATGGATCATCTCAAGCTAGAGGTAAGGGTTTGATCTTCCTTTCCATATAGTTAGGGTTTGATAGATATGTTGTGGATTTAGGAAAATTGGTATGTTGATTCATGGGGTTTATAGTTTGCCATTGTTTTGGTGTTTGTTGTTGTTGTTGAACTTCTCAATTGATGGTAGAAATATGTTTTGATGTTGATGTTGTAATGGAGGTATATATTTGTGTTGATGATAGAGATGGTGAGTTAGTGATAAGAGATGTTGGGTGGTTGTAGTTTGAATTGGGAGAAAAATTGATAGATTGATTTTATGAGTTTTGTTGGTTGATTGTTGGGTTAGAAGAGTTGGATTTAGAGTATGGTTTGTGGGTATATTAGGGTAACTTGTAGAAATTGAGTATTGAAATGGGAAGGAAAACCATGGTAGAAGAATGAGAAAAACCAAAAAGATAGAGTTTTCATGAGCAAATCAACACGGGCGTGTTGATTTAACACCGTGTTCCCACTAGAATGGCAATTTTAGTTAGTGCGAGCAATCAACACGGGCGTGTTGCTGCACACGCGTGTTGATGATGCTTTATCTTGGGCATTTTGTGTTTTCGATGGCTTTTCAACACGGGCCGTGTTGATGATACACCGGAGGACGTGTTGATATCTAATAGCCTCAAAATTACGATTTTCGCATTTCCTTTGGGACCCGATTGTGTTCGATTTTCGATTTCGGTAAATTCGACGATGGAGCAAGTTGCTCGAATTCAATGAAATTGATGTACTAGCTAAGTTTGACATGTAGAACTTAGTGGTGAGGTTAACTTTTAGAAGTTGTGAGTTTTTGCGAGATGAACCGAAATAGACTTAATGGTTTAATTGAATCGGATTTCGTTTTAGGGATTTAAGACACGTATGTCAATCCAATTGCGATGTTGATGATTAGGAATAATGGCGATTATTAGGGATGGCTTACTGACGATGATATGTGTTTAACTATTTCTCAAGTATTTAGAAGTTTGTGAGCGATCGATAATGATGCGGTGTGAATAAACATAATGTTTATGATGGCCTTTTAATTAATGAATACTTGATGATTTGCGATGAAATAATATGTGCCTTTGTACATGATGATGTGATGATTATATTGATGTTGTTGATAAATGCTTCGATTTGTGAATGCATGATTTTGATGATGATGAATTATTAGTGACGTTTTGCATAATGCAAATATGATGCGATGATATATTTATCTTGATGTGGATAAATTATAGCGATGTGGGCTTTATGCCAATTGTGATGGCTGATGATGGTGTGTTTGTGTTTGTGTTGTTTGTTATCGAGTCTCATACATTGCATAAGCGAAGGGCTTTTATGCTGCGAAGAGGCTTTACCTTAGCGATGATGGCTTTTATGCCGGCGAAGATCGGCTTTATGCCAGTGTCCTAATTACGGACAAAGCGATGGGTACCATGCATAACATAGTCGAGTCTCATGGAGTCCATTATGTCTATTTTGGAGTCTTTTGGTATTGAGTTTTATTTGATGTTTGCGATGATGTTTGCGATGATGTTTGCGATGATGTTTGCGATGATGTTTGCGATGATGTTTTGGAGTTGGGCTTTATACCCTGGCGATGATGGGCTTTTATACCAAAAAGATGATGGGCTTTATGCCAAAAGCGATGATGGGCTTTATGCCAAAAGCGAAGATGGGCTTTAGCCAATTTGTGATGATTTGTTTATGTTGCTTATATTATTAGCATGGTTTTATGTTGTTGGTTGATGTTGTTGTTTATGATTGCCGTGTTAATTAGCGATGTATTAGCTTGTGACGATTTGCGGTGGCGGAGGTTTCGTGTTGTTGTGATGATTTGTCTGATGAGGCTAAGGCGATTAAGTATAGATTATACACTTTAGAATAGCGATAAGAGTAAGTGAGGTTTGGATATGTGTTCGAATGCACTATTAACTTATATCCTTTACAATTCAAAAATATATATATATTTTATCATGCCTTTAACTATATGTTTTAGGTATCTCACCCTTTACTTGTTTATGAATTACCTTTATATTGGTAACGTCGCGAGGTTATGAAAGACGGAGTTTATAGTATTGCATTAGTTAGTCGGTTATAAGCTACGATCATAGCACTTTCGGGGAATATTTATGTCTTGTTGTTGTTCTTTGAGTTGTTATTCATTTATGTATAGGAATCATACTTTATGAAAATGTGATTGGTGAAGTAAGTTTAATAAAAAATGTTGATTTCCATGAATCAATTTATGTTTTCTGCGATGCTATGTATCCGAAATTTACACTTTAAAAGTAAACTGTTTTAAAGTGAGTTGTTTTGATGGTTATAACGTCGTTATTTAATTTACGAAATTTTAAATTACTACTGATTTTTGTATATAAACTTTGGGTAGAATTGGGGTTATTACAATAGTGGTATCGGGCGGTCGATTAATAAACCGTCATTAGTGTGTTTAACCCTTTTATGTCACGACATGTGTGTGAAACAACATCGGTGCTACTTGTTCAAATTGTTTATGCAGAAGCGAGTTTGAAACAAGTGAGAAAGATTTTACTTCTTGGTGGCGCTTATGACTTAGGATGGGCCTCAGCGATTATTACGCTTTGGTAACGAAGTGTAAGTTTGAAAACTATTTGTTGTAGTTTGGTAGAGATGGTTTATATCACCATCATGATTGTCGTATCTATTGACAAATTGAGGCCCGATCATCCTTAATCTCTTGTTGATAGTAGTCGGGGATTGTGTCGGTTGGGATAGACTTGTCTTACCCGACTTAATAGTGTATGAAGCGGATGTGTTGCACACGATGGTGCATAGTTACTTGAGTTGTGGCGAATTTGGATTTTGATGAAACAAAGATTTGCAAGCGAGCTTCTTATTGTGATTCTTAGAAACATGTTGTGAAGATGTGAGGTTACATGATAGTAAGTAAGTTTTGATGGATTTAGTTCGAATCTAATTGTAATTCAAGTATCCTTAAAGGATGTTGCTTCTAGATTAGAGTTGAAAATTCAACTTGAGGATTAGATTAATGAGAGTTTGTTTATTGGACGTGTCCCAGTGAGTCACTTGATTATGTTGTTCAAGGAGATCCAAGGTTGCAGAGTGGGTGTGTCGAGTTGCGATCGAGCAAGTGGATATTGAGGACAAATTAATACTTAGAGGATTTATATTTGGACGAATAGTCATTTTGGAGTTTATGTGTTTAGTGAGATTGATGCAATACGGTTGTCTCGAGTTAGTGTGAAATGGAAGATGCTTAGATTATACTTTTCAAGATAGTGTATGGTCATGGCGGTATTCTTGATGTCATTAGGGTGACTAATGCGTCGGTATGATTTTGGGATGTTGAGCAGTACTCTCATGAGTAGTTGTAAGAGTTATTTTGTGTTCATGGATATTAATTGGTTCACATCCGATTAAAGTGTAGCAAGCATCCAGGCGTTGCGTTATCGATGGTGAAGTTACATTTGGTGCATGTCCAGAGTATTCTAAAGATAGGATTTTGAATTGTTAGGCGAGGAATTACTGTAACAAGTTAGGCGGCGATATTTGGGCCATTCCACGAAGATTTATTTTGTGTCTTGTAGAAGACTTTAAGGGAGTTAATTCGGAGTTTAAATTTCATTTGTTTGGATGGTTAACTTTGTGAGTTTGATGGAAGATCTTTTTATAAGTTGGTATTGATCGTGAGTATTTTGGACTCGAGAGATGGTTGAGTCGCTATTTGGACTTCGTAATGAAAGTGAATTTGTTTGGTTGGTGAAAAGTTTAGCGAATGTGAATTTGGTCTTGTTTTGTACTAAAGAGCCTTGTGCGGTGTATTGTGATATTTCATTTTGGACTTAAGATGTATTTCGGCATAGAAGTTGGACCAGTGTATTGCTACCTTGGAATGATTTGATTCTCTTAAGAAATTGTCTGACGTGTGAGTTAGAGTTTGAGGCGGTTGTGCTCATTGGAACCTTTTAAGAATTAGATGTTATGACGAGGAGATTGGTGTGATACGGTGAACTGACTTTGTAGGATTTTGTATCAAATGTGCGGATAGCAAAATGCGCCACCGACTTTTATTTTATCCAATTAAGGAAGGTAAAAGTATGAAAAAAAAGACCTTCGTTAGATTAAGAGTTGGGAGAATGGTTATGAAAAGGAAGGTATTAGCACCCTTTCCATCCGTAATTATCTCACGGGCTCTTAATTACTCTAGATCACTTTTAAAATTGCTTTACGTGTGTTTGACAAAAATGTTTTGAAAAAAGGACATTTCGCTTTGACTTTATAATGACTCATGTAGGAGTGTATACAAAGTGTTAGGAAATGTTTCGTTTTGAAAAGAGTTTGAACTTTGAAAAAGTGTGGTAGTGTGAAAAGCATTTGATAGAGCAAGCAACTAAGAGACTTATTACCACTTCGAAATTGGTGGTTTTGTTGTACTACATTCCTTTAGAATAGCGCTAACCATACCATTAGTTAGTAGGTAGCTCCATTCGTTGGATGTAAGCGGGACATTGAAGACATGGATGGTCATGAAAACGCTTATAGGAAGTATCTAGCACATTCGAAAAGACTATCATCATTTTCGTGGCGACAATCGAGGTCAAATCATGTATTGGAGCGACATCGTGGGTCTTATGATCTTTGTATCGAAGGACTATGATGATTTGTTTGAAAACATGATACTGAAAATACCTCTAATTAAAGGACACCCTTATTTAAAACCAACAGCGAAATAATTAAAAAGTGCGTGTGTGAAAAAATGCATTAAATTAAATATTATCTTGAAAAATAGTATAACTATGTCCAATTATTATCTTACCACCACCTAATTACATTAAAATGCGGAAAAATAAAAATAAAAATAATGCGGAAAAATAAATCCTACGCTATTACATGGCTTTGAAATACATAATTTAAACTTGCGGAAAAAAAAAACCTAATTAACTATTACAACCATGAAAAACAGTACATAATTGGAAAAGAAAATGATAAAAAAAATGTAAAATCGAAACACACATGAAAGAATAAGAAAATAAGAAATGCAATATAAATTGAAACAAGAAAAAATGTTAGAAAAATGCAAATTTTAATAAGAAAAATTATATATGCTGAAAATAAGATAAATATATTAAAATAATTTTTTGGATTGTTTGGAAAAATTTAATAATTAAAATGCAATTTATAATGATTTAAATGCAAAATTATGAATAAAATAAATATGCATGCAAAAATATATTTTTAATTTATTAAATTAAATAAACATTTTATGAAAATAATGTAAAAAAATTATATTTTGGTAATTTTTAATACAGAAATAAAATTATGAAAATAATTAAAATGATGTAAAAATATTGAAAATAGGAAAAAGAGTTTTTGTAAAAGTAAAAAATTGCGAAACGAGAATCGAACTGAAACATCCTTTCAAACCTTGAAAAACACATGCCCAACCAGCGCGTGTTTACTATTTGGAAAAAGTTAGTGGATTATCGCCGCTTCCCCATCCTCCTCACCCGCGCCAGCCAATGATGCTTTCCATTTTAAACCATATGCCCCAACTTCGCGTCATCTTTCTTCGCGCCCACAACGCTAAAATACGCCATTAAAAAACGCCATTCGATTCCTTGGCATTCCAAACACCTTGGCTTATAAATGCCAAAATCCCTACATAGAACCCTAAACCATAGCCACTGCCACCGCCCCGGAAATCTGCTAAACACCAGAAAAATTTACATCCATCGCATCATAAAAACACAAAAACATAATAACAGCCAAAGTACATCAGAACACTTCGCCATTTATTCATGTTTTAGAGTCCATTAACCACCGAAAAACACAGCCAAATGGCATTAAGGCTCGTCAACAACCATTTACCATTACTTAATACACCAGAAATTTACTTTAGGGTTTTAGCATTTTTTCTCTCTTGGTCATGCATCATATATTTACTCTGGATGGTTTGAAATGGTTTTGAAAAATTGATCAACATTCGGAAAATCAAATTTTGATATTCTCATGAAATCAAATTTTCAAATTTTTTCCAATTTCAATATCTTGCCAATCCAATTTGAAAAATTGGTGAAATGCCTTAAAAAGAATAAAATCATCACACCCATTAAATAATTTTATAATTTATTTAATTTACATTAAATGAATATTAAACAAAAAAAATAATCAAAATTCGTGGCTTTGGGCGAAACACTCTAATTGCTTGAGGAACAAGTCAGGATGAAGAAAAAGTAGGCCCATTAAAATTTGATTTTAAGTATCTCTCTTTGTGCATTCTTCCAAATTGCAACTTGTATTATAACACTCTTTCCACATTTTAAATGTTCTTGGACTTTTGGAAAGCTCTAAGAATCCTCAACAATGTCTTTGGTCTCACAATTGGCCATTAGATATATCAAACAAAAATTGACTTTTATAACAAAAATGACTTTTAAACTATACCCTCTCCGTAAAGCATTTTGGACATTCTTGTGAGACATAATTGTAGAAATTCCCACAAAAGAGGTAAAAAAAATTATGAGAAATCCATTCATTAACTTTCATCCAGCCCCAATTTAGAAAGTCTTAAATTTTCTTAATAAATGAATCATGACCAACCCGCTTAATGAAATGTAACCAAAAAATATTGACCATCAATTTGCCTGTTCCACTTGACTCCACAGATTTTAACCATCAGCCGCCACCGCTTACGCTTGAAACCGATCTGAGAAAAGCATAGAGCCGGCCAAAGATATTGGAAATCCACCTTGACAAGATACCAAACCTTAGTTTGGGTTGATTGTCTAGGAGAGAGTTTGTACGATCAATTCTTAAATCGCGCACCGTGAAATCTTTTGAAAAACAAACAATGAAAAATTTGCCCCTCCAATCTTCTTACTGTGCATTAGACACATCTTTCGTCCAAAACCAGTAGAACACCGATCCACAGCACACACCATTTACTAGCTAAATGAATGCGAAATGGCTTAAAATACCGGACCCAGGAACTCCGAAAACAGCCAATACGCTAGACTGGCTCGTTAAATAGAACCCGCGAAGATGGGCCAAAATGCCATCATCGACCGATCATTAGAACATAAATGTTCACGCAAAATAAACTTACCATCCATCGAAGCCATACGTTAACCGCAAACAAAATTGTGTATTGATTTTAACCACCGCAGCCAGCCATGAAAAACGTTGACAAAATAGATGGCTTAAGATACCATCAACCGCCATCTGGATGCTTTCATATTACACGCCGCCAAAAACCATCACCGTGTTATTACTACGAAAAAGTGGCGACCCACTACACGCCACGCCATCCATACATGACGTTAAATAACAATATGTCCAAAGTATTTCCGCCATTATCCACAAACGATCGTCAAGGCGGTCTTAAAATATTTCCGCCGCACAAGGCTTAATCACAAACGTTTATGCCGTAATACACACAGAAAAACAAGAAAACTTGTTAGATATTATATATAATGCATGACAATATGTAAAATGACATATGCATCGTGATGACTTTTATGAAAATATGATGAAATGAGTTAAACCGCTATTCCATCTTGAAGAAGATGCGAAATATTTTGAACTGCAAAATTGTGGTAAAAACATTTTGAAGGAGAAGAAAGATATCCATTCCTCATTACACTATAACCGTCTTGCAAGCATTGTTGAGGAAGGTAGAGGAGAGTGCGTTGTCGGAGATCTCATAGACAACTATTGAGGAGATGCAGGGAGGCGATCGTTGAGGACCTTGTATGTAGATCCTGCTGAAGAAATTTAGGAGGCGCTCTTACTGGGGATTCAGTGTAGATCATTTGGAGAGCATTTGATGGTTCTTTGAGGAGACCAGGCTTGAAGAGTCGGGAGTCGTTGTAATCTCAGTGGGAATAAAGGTGTATGTTTCCTCGATGCCTTCTCGACCAAGTTTAGTGCGGATCTGCATTAGGGAGGAGGGAGGATTGAGAAATATCCATTTGGGGATGAGCGTTCTTGCTTGGGGTGATGTAACGTTGCTCGATTGAGTGAAATTCTGCTCGTGGATTCCATATACTCCAGCCGGGAAGGTGTGTGGGTGACACCTTTGTGCTCTGTGGGGAACTATTTGTTGACTTTTAGTAAATCATCCATTCACGGAACTCTAGTAAGTACTTTTGTATGTTCACTTTTTATTATGTTTGTGATCGATTCTTGTTGTCAAATGCGTATAGTCATTCAAAGCAAGCGTTGGACTTATTGCAAATAACAACAGAAATTGTAAAGGGAAAAAAGAAGCGTATTTATTTGAAAAGGTGGCGTATGGCCAAGTAGTTTGTACACAAGAAAGGTAAAAGCTATGCGGGAAACAATCTAGATTAAGTCCAGTATGCTAGTATAAATATATTTAAACTATCTCGTCTCCTTCTTTGTCGGTAGAAAGTAGTAAATGATCTTAGTTTGAATCTTGAATCTTTGATAGTAGTGCAGAGCGAATGATCTGAAGAGACATAGTCGTGCGCTTAAATCCCTAACTTTTCCTAGAACCAGCTTCGGGTTTCGATCTCTGGGATACCTTTTCTTTGCCAGCCGCCTTTTCGGGTTTTCGACTGCCGGTGTACATGTTTTGTATATATCCTTAATTTTGCGAACCTTTTGGTTACTTGAGGATCTCCTTATTTTTGCCTAGGCGATCGACCTAGCGGGTCTCTTTTTTATCGTAGTATTTTTGACTATGTCTGCGTTCACGAGGGTGTGGGAAGTCTTCACCATCCATGGTGCTAAGTATCGTAGCTCATGAAAAATCTTATCTTGACTACAAATGGTCCCTCGTAGGTGGGAGTCCATTTGCCCACAGGATCACCTTGTGGAAGAATGATGCGCTTGACTACTAGATCAGAGCTTGGTAGACTCGGTGCTTGACCTTCTTGTTAAATGCTACGATCATTAGTTTAAATAAATTCATCCATGGCGGATGGATGCAGTCGTTCTCATCAATCAATTAATACAGTCCAACCCGATGCAGACCCAATCGTCTTAAACAACTCGCCTCTGGAGGACTACGGTTGAGGGTATCTGAACCTCGATGGGTAAGCCGGCTTCATCCAAATATACAAGAGAAGGGTTGCCACTGTGGATGTTAATCTTTGTGGTCACGATAACCATGAAAAACAAATGGTAACATCTCGCACCAATCTTTGTAAATCCTGATCATCTACATATAATCTTCTTAATGTTCTTGTTGGCGGCTTCAACTGCGCCATTCATCTTAAGCCATTATGGAGAAGAATTGTGATGCTTGATCTTGAATTACGTCAGAGTTCGTAATCATCTTATTGTTGAAGATTGGAACCATTATACGTGATAATCCTTTCGGGAGTGCCATACCGAGATAAGATTATGCTTGATGAATCGAGCCACTACATTCTAAGTAGCGGATGCATCGAGGTTGTACCCACGCTTGGTGAAATAGTCAATTGCCACAAGGATGAAGCTTGATGTCCATTGGAAGCTGTGGGCTTAATCTCTCAATCATGTCAATGCCCCACATTGCAAAGGCCAGGAGAAGTTAAAACATTCGGAATCCCCGGAGATGCGTGCACTTTGTCGGCATATATCGGCACTTGTGACAAAGATCGAGCATAATGACAATCGACTTCCATGGTGGACCAATAGTAACACTTTCTCAAAATCTTCTTAGCCATGGTATGTCCTTTGGAATGGGTACCGAATAAGCGCCGTGTAACTCTTCCGTGATCACGCATTCTTTGTTTACGGTCTACATTGATAAGCACAAGTCATGGTTGCGCTTGTATAAGATCTTTGTTCTTGAAAAGAATTTGGGCGAATCTTCTCATGAACTTCTTATCATTGTGAGATGCCTACAGGAATATTCACGAGTCTCAAGATACCTCTTCACGTCATAGTACCAAGGTTTCTCTTACGCGTCAAGCTCCGCAGCAATCATTTGGTTCGTCGAACTTCTCAATGATGATCTGAGAACCTCGTTGTCCCATCGACCTTGAACATAGGCGACATAGTAGCTAGTAAATGCGCCAGTGATTCTCTTCTATGGAATATGATTGAAGGTGATCTCTTGAAGTAAGGCAGAAACTCGGGAACATGCTCTCGATATGGAATGAGATTCGGATGCTTCGTATCCCTCGCCTCTTATCGGCCCGATCACTAGAGTCTCCATACACTTGTGAAACTTGATTCTTAAGTCAATAGCGACTTTGATACCATGATGCAACCGTACTAAGCCATGTTGTTGCAAATGAAACATAATCTGGCGGTGAAAGACGTATATCCACAGGGGATGTAATGATGGCGCCAATGCCATTTGCAAAATGCGTTTGAGGCTCCATCAAAGACCATAGTCCATCAGGATCCTTGTTCGAGGTCCTTAATAGGTCTGGTTCCATGATCTGTAACTAGTAGAACATCTTCATACGAAATTCGACACCATAGATGATAGTCATCTGGCTTGATAAGGCAAATGATCGGCTACTACTTTGTTTGATCGCTTTCGAGAAGTGTCTTTGGATGTAAATCGGTCAAGACCATTTGCCATCTTGCTATTCTTCAGGAGGCTGGTTTCTCAAATATGTATTTTATCGGATCCATCTTGGAAATCAACAAAGTAGTGTGAGTCGACATATCTTGTCTTAGTCGGTGAGCAGCCCAGCCAAAGCGTTACGAAGTTTTCTCGGTATGGAGTATCTTGTTTCACGATCGGTAAACTTTTTGCTAAGGTAGTATATTGCATGCTCTTTTCAAACCGGACTTCGTCATGTTGCCCCAACACACACCCCATCGAGTTCTCTAACCTTTATCAAGTACATGATAAGAGGTCTTCCGCCGGCGGCATCGGGATAGGAGGATTACATAGGTATTCCTTGATTTGTCCAAGCGATCGGCAATCGTCATTCCATTCCACTACTTGATCTTTCTTTATAACTTGAAGATTGGCTCACGGTGGCGATTAGGTGTGCAATGAATATGGCAATGTAGTTCAATCGGCCCGAAACCTCGACTTCCTTCTGCGGGTGAAAGTGGCATCTCTTGAATAGCTTTAACCTTCAAGAGTCAACCTCAATACCTTTACCACTAACAACAAACCCTAGGAGTTTTCGGATCGACTCGAAAATTGCACTTATTGGGATTAAGTCTCGATCTGTACTTCTTGACTACATCAAATAGTTTACGCAAATGATCAAGATGTTCTTCTTGATCGTGATCGAGCTATCATGTAAATCGGCGTGGACCTCTATCTGATGAATCATGTCAGAAATAATGTCACCATAACCGCGGCCGATAAGTGGCGCTGCGTTCTTCAATCCGAGCGGCATAACCTTATGGCGAAAGTACCCCATTATGTAACAAAAGTAGTCTTCTCCATGTCTTGAAACCATTTTAATCGATTGTAGCAGGAGAAACCATCCATGAAGGAGAAAACCTTATCTTTGGCGGTGTTGTCAACAGAACATCAATATGAGGAAGTGGAAAATCGTCTTTCGGACTTGCTTTATTGATCTACGTAATCCACACACATTCGTACCTTACCATCCTTCTTAGAGTCTGGTACCACATTTGCAACCACTTGAGGGATAAGAGGTGTGACTAAGAAACCGGTATTGAAGCGCTTCATAACCGGCTTTGATTTTCCGACATCTCGGGGCGCTCTGACCAGACCTACATTTCCTTTGGGAAAACCTTCTTTTATCGACAATCGATTGTACCACAATATCAATGTCTAAACCGACATGTCTTCGTGTGACCAAGCAAAAACCGATGTAGTCTACGTAGCATCTGAATCAACCTTTCTTTAACACTTTGTTCTCAAGACCGCTCCTATCTTGATCTCTTACCATCTTCGTCGATTACCCAATTCACCACCTCGACTTGCTCTTAGGTTGTGGTACTATAACTCGCTCTTCTTCTTTAGCGATCTGGCAGGATTCTCTGACTTCACAATCTTCCTCACTTTCGTCTTGGCTTGGTAGATCGGATTATCGAAGTCATATTTAGCAACATAATTTATTAATAACGAGATTCGGAGTGATTCTGCGATTGTATCCGTGGGTGTAATGTAAGAAACACATAGCTTTTTGAAGGGTGATAAAGTAAAGAAAGACAAACAATTGAATGCAAAATTCAACGAATTTATTGAATGAAAATCATAAGCATGAATAATAACCCATGAAAGCGAGCCATGATGCCCAGGGCAAAACTAGGCTTTCAAAGTTTATTATTCAAAACATAAAAAATCTGAAAAGCAAAACAAAACAGAGCAATTACTCACGGCTAAAGGAGATTGGTATGGCGTCTTGGTCTTCAATTCTTGAGCCCATGATGCAGGTTGGGAAGATCCACTTGCGATGTCGAAGCCGTTGTAAGTCGTCTTACATAGCATAGATTCCACTACGGCTGATGTGGAAGGAAGTTGGCCAACGTTAGCGTATCATCTTCGACCCTTGATGGTGAAGCCTAAACCAGTCTTATCAAATTTGAAAGGAAGATCGAGGGGCTGTCCCCGAATAGCACTCTTCCTTCTTGACTTGACAGCATCTTTAGTAAGCCATCTAAAGCGGAACTAGCGTAACTTCGAGTAGAGAGAGTGGACACGACTACGAAATATCGTTCAAAAGCTTGACGAAGTCTCGAAGAATTCACCTTCCATCTCGAGTATCGGAATATTTGAGATGGTGACCATATACTCTTCTTCACCACATCTTTGTGACAACCTTCCTTTCACGGGTATTTCGATTTGATGTAAGGTAAGTAACGGCTTGCCCGTATATCCAAGGCGTCCAGTAGGCAAGAATAAGGCTGGCGGATGTCCATGACAAAAGTGGAATCAAAAGTCGAGAACCGACTTTACTTGATGATGAGCTCTCAATGCTGCCGTAGAGACCATCAAAAGCTCTCCACAATAGTATCCAGCTGGTCTCGAGCCAACCCTTCAACATCAAGTCGATCAAGCAGACTTCGGTAAGATATTGAAGCGAGAGCCAGTATCGGCAAAACATGAGACAAGAATTAGTACCCTTGCATTCCAACGAGAGATGTGCAAAGGCTTTGTTATCATTTAATAGGAAGGAGTCAGGATGACATCGGAGAAGCCTAGGCCGTTGTTGAGCCGGGCTAATACAAACTTGAGAAATGGTGGAGTGGTAGTGATAATGAGAGGTGCCACCACAGTATGGGATCAGCGGAGGAAATCTTATTAACATCGGCCTTAGTCTTAGGAAATGCGTCACCCCATTCAAATTAGCCTTAACATCTTCAATAGGAATCTTGTAACTTCGGGGGAGACAGTATGCTTCACCATGTAATCATACTTTCACTTGGCTGCTTAGGTATCCCACAGATGAATGGGTTTAGATTCGCATTGTCAATCTTCAACAACATTTCTTACCGGCTTACGCAATTGGTTTCAAAATAGTATCTCAGGTTATCCATCATACCTTTGAACAAATCTTCTCAATAGCACAACCATCCAGGTGCGAGCCGATGGCACAACGACAACTCTCTGGGCATCCTGGATTGACACGGCTTGCAACAAATTCTTCTTGATTATCGGAGGAATGGTCAAGTCATCTATATTGAAAACATAAGTATAAATCACCAACGACATTGGAACTCTTGTCATAGTTAGGCATAGGCGCGTTAATCACATTCGGTCTCAGCGGGAGGATCAAATTCAATCCTTAGCTTCAATCATATCTTGAATCTTGTTCTTGAGCCCAACAATTGTCGATGTGGTGCCACATTGGAATGGTAAGCTTTAGCATTGGATTGTATTTCGGAGAGGAAGTGTTGACATTACGAGGAGGATCCCTCGAAAGGTAATCGACTCTGCGTTCAACATGTGTTGCAAGGCTTGCGACAATGGCATGTTGATCTTAATGAAAGCTGACATCTTGAGGCGGCGTTACGCTCTGGCGTTGTCTGTTGAGGTTGTCTTGATGTAGGATTGGAATCGCCCGCCCCCAGTTGGTAGCGGTCGGTCTTGGCTCGCTTTACGACCATACAGCGTGGCTTCTTTCTTACCACAAAGATCTCTGACATTTGAAGATGACTCTACTGAATCTTCCCACTCTTGATACCGGCTTCATGGCTCGCATCATCCATTGAGTCCGGATGAAGAATTTCCATCGATGTGATTGAAGAAGCAGGCTGTCGGTGTTCCGTGAACATATCAACCAACTCCCTATTGGACAAGGGTGGTTGAACTCGCACTCTAGATCTCTCACTTGAGCATACTCCTTGAACTTCGTCGCGACCATAGACATGCTTTGTGGTTGCATGCAGTGGGTGTCAATTGACATTATACTCGTATTATGCATGAAAGCATCGATAAGTCACTCCAAATGCGGATACGGTCATTCTCTAGTGATAGTACCATTCAAGTAGGTTCGGACAAACTCTCTTGAAAATAGTGCATCCTGACTTTCATCATCGATGTGGGGATGATCTTACGGACATAGGACTTCAAATGCAAGCTTAGGGCAAGACATGCCATCATACTTAGAAAAAGTAGGAACTTTGAACTTGGGAGGAATCACAACACCGAGACAAGACTTAGATCATCAAAATTCAGCCCGGACATCTTGGGTTTTCCACGGCATTGAGACCGGTCTTAGAGTTGTTTGTACTTGTCATCTTCATCAGTGTTGGCTATAATCGAGAATGATCCTCTCCTCGCTCTTTGGCATTCACCTTCCTTCACCCTTGGTACTCCCCTTATGGACACTTCCTTGAGAGAGCTCGATCCATGACCACTTTGGACCCCTTTTAAGCGTCTACCCATGTTGAGAGACCAACAACCTTCTTCTTCTTGTTGATGAGCTTCTTGAATCTTCTTGGCCTTGGACCAAGTTGGTGAACATCTACTTTGAAGCAGCATTACGAGCACAGAGATCTTTGGCGATCATTCGAGAGCCATTTACCTTTAAAATAAATAGCGAGCAAATGAGAAAACCAATCTCAATGTACAATGATGCAATGTTATGCTATATTACAATGTTTATGCGAATACATCTGATATTTTCAAGGACCTAAGAATTTAAATTTGTTAAACAATGAACAAACATTTATTAGTACTTCTCATTATTTTTTTCTTTTTAAGTACAAGAGATAGTTCAAAGCAATAAAGAAAACAAATAAATCCTAAACTCTAAGCTCCCATGGGCGCTTCCTCTTGGTGCCGATGTAAGCGTTGATGTTTCGCTCCTCGTGAAGTAGCTTGGTCAACTCTAACACTTTCTACCGCTTGCATGCCTTGAGCTTCAAAGTATCCCTCTCTTCTTTAAGTTGAATCCGAGGATCTCTTGAAGTCTTCAAAATCGATAGGCATGTCGGGATGGAGAACGGCATAAGTGCGTCACCTATAGCACAAGTTCCATAATTACTGGTAAGCAATGAATAGCATGAGGTTTTGAGCTCGAGCTCGTACCCATTTGAGTAAGGTTCCCAAGGAATGGAGTTCGGATGCCCCAAAGTCTTAGTATCGATCTTCTACCATACTGACATGTATAAACCTTTGGTAGGAATCGTGATTGTAGTGAAACAACATCTTGAGAAGCATATCATGTGGACCATCTCTTGAAAGGAAAAAACAAAGCTGACGTAGAGAAGCTAGAGAAGGGTTGTAAGTAATACCTCCCCTTATATAAGTAGTGGTACATTAGAAATTCTCCTAGCAGCTCGATGAATATGAAAATCCTTTTGAGAGAAAAGATTCAACGGATATCGGAATGAGAAAGTGACATTAATCTTTGAGACCATCTCAACCTTTGTTCATTCTTCAAAACGAGTGGAGAAGGTCACGAAATAAACCACCTTGAAATAGCAGGACACAACACATGAGAGTTCCTTGTCGCTTAGTAATGCAGTGTGGAAGAATGTAGGATGTCTCCAAGTAAAGTAGGCACGGGGATTGCGGGTGAGGAACAACGATGGCATTGACATCTATAGATTGATCCGAGTTAGGGAATAGAACCAAACCATAAATTAAGCGAGGCAACAATGTTTCTCAAATGCGGAAACTCATAACTTTGAGGAATTCTAGGAGCTTTCTTATTAAAACTTAGAAAGTAAACCCTTAACTCCACTCTAGTTTCCCAATTAGCTTCAATATAGAGCGCTTAAGATATAAGCCGGATACAATGTCTTAAATGCCAAAGAACCTTTTAAGCAAGTGAATAGCATTTAGTCAGAATAAGTATCCAAGTAACTTAGAACTCTTCAAGTAAGAACCAATGATAATACGAATGTAAAACAATGGTGTTTGGATCAAAAAGCCCAGAATAGAGACATACATCATATCTTCTTCAAAAGCAGAATAACAAATCAAGTGAATAACCATGTCTTTTGATAGAAAAGAGCATGGTAGAAATTTAAAAACAATTCTTTAGTGAGAAAGGATACCATGAAATTGAATGGATAGTCTTTCTAGAAGCCATAATCCCTACAAAAGCGAGCAAAGATAAATCCCTAGGTCCTTGAAATAGTTAGAAATGATATGCAATGAATGATGTCATGATGTCATGTTTACTTACAAAACAATTCACACTGATGAGCCTAGGTTTAAGGCTTGCATGAGTATAGGTGATTACCCACCAAAAGTTTGAGTTGGTTCATCACATCTATAATAATAACAAGTTCTAGGAATCTCACATCCACGGATCTTTCTAAGTAGCGCTTATTTCAATCTGACGGCCAAGTAGTCGATCGAAAATGTCCCAAAGTCTAATCTATTAGCGTAGCATCAGTATCAACCAACCTCGGTCTACACCAAAAGCCACATCTCACTACCTTCAATGGCCAAGATGGAGTCAATTAAGGTTCTAAAAGTTTAGTTAGCGCTTGATGACACCACGAAGCCAAATACTATCTTGACTTGGGAATGAAGAGTATCGGGACAACAAAGTGTCCGCTAACAGTAGCCATCATATTGACCCCGTAGTTATATCATATGTGATGATCTAATGCTACCTAAAAAGGAAACCGGATCCGGGTGTAGGATCCCCATAATATAATACCAGCGACCCTTCAAAGATAAAGCATACAAGTCAAACAAAAAGCGGTAAAAATGATACAAAATCCCTAAGGCAATTCTCTCTTTTGGTGAGTCCACGAAGTCGTCGCCGATTACAGCAATGCAGTGAAGCCGACTTTGTAGAATTTTGTATCAAATAATGCTTGAATAACAGAAATATACCGACTTTATTTTATCAATAAAAGGAAAATAATCCATGAAAAAAACCTTCAATTACGAATTAAAATAATTTATAGAAAAAGAAAATAATACTTTTCCATCCGTAATTATCTACTCTTAATTCTAAATACTTATACTTTAACAAAATATTTTGAAAAAAGACATTTAACTTTAACTTTAACTATTATAAAACATACAAAGTGTTAAAATATTTTATTTTGAAAAATTTAACTTTGAAAAAAAGTATGTAGTGAAAAACATTTGATAAAACAGCAACTAAAGACTTATTTACCCACCAAATTGTACGTTTTATTATATTCACATTCCTTTAGAAATAAACGCTAACCATACCATTAGTTAGTAGGTAGCTCCATTCGTTGAGATATAGCAGAACATGAAAAGACACGAATGGTCATGAAAACAACAAAAATATCCTAGCACGGAAAAACTATCATCATTTTCGTAGCGACAATCAAAATCATACTGTAAAACGCCGCCGTCTGCAATCTGTATCCGAAGAAACTACCATGATTTATTTTGAAAACGCAATGCTAAAACCACCTACTACGTTAAACATAACCATTTAAATAAAAAAATACCCACAAAAATACATGCCATGCGTGCATTTAAACCACCCGTATAACTATATTATTATCACCACACTGCCACTACCAATGGCAAAATGCCATCACGAAACCGTCACGAAAAACCATCCTACGCTATTACACACCTTTGAGGCAGATACATAAAATTACATTAGGAAAATAAAAGCCTAAATTAACTATATTACATCCCATTAGCAATTACAAAAAAAAAAAAATAAAAAAAAAAATATCCGAATCAGACAACTGTAAAAAAGAAAAAGAAAATCGAGTAAACCGATTGAACAAAAGAAAAAATATTAGAAAAATACAAATTTTATGTAAAGAATTAATATAACTGAAATAATATAAATATATTAGAAATTTTTGAAATTTTAAAAATTTAATAATTAAAAATACAAATTTATAATGATTTAAATGCAAAATTATGAATAAAATAAATATGCATGCAAAAATTATATTGCAATTTATTAAATTAAATAAACATTTATGAAAATAATGTAAAAAAAAATATATTTTAGTAATTTTAATGCCAAAATAAAATTATGAAAAAAATTAAAACAATATAGAAAATATTGAAAATAGGAAAAATAAGTTTTATAAGTAGAAAAAAGGATTATACAGACAGGAATGGCCCAGAACATCACTCAAACATAAAAACCATATGACAAAAGCCGTCCCACTATTTAGGCAATTAACGGATTATCACACCTTCCCCATTACCTCCTCCTTGAAGCCAATGTCTTCTTAGTTTTGAATATTTGAACTAATAAATCTTTCTTAAACTTCCCAATACGCTAAATAAGCAGGCTACATAAT
>CM038792.1:223072607-223151033 GCA_021764765.1 Vicia sativa
TAAAGGATTTCAAACAACCGTTTCCCAGTGTTACATCTGCGAGCACGACATGACCGCCGGACTAATTAACTGACTCGACTCTAGAGCTATCCTCGCCCAACTCCTAGCGATTAATCACTTGGATCTGAAAATCGTTAAAGTAAGGTGAGATTTCAATTCAATATAACATGTATTATGCATTTTTAAATACAACGAGAATAATCGGATACATTAATCCATTAACCAAACACAAAGTCATAATCAATTCAGCAAGATTCACACATGATCATGTATATATCAAACAATGGAGATTGCAACAACGGAAATCATCCTAACATGTTACAACCCCATATGCAATGCGGACTATGCATGTGGTACCAAAGTGAACCGAGTTCACCCTGCTCCGTTTACAAGTGGAAGACAGTGTAATCCATGATTCGCCCAAAACCATTGGGTCAAGAATCTAGCCTCACCACCTCCGACCAGGTAAGTCTGTGGCTGCAAGCTCACTTCCGCACAATGGGATGAACCAATTTAACAATGTTCATGCATGCAGCATGCACATCACCTGATCATAATATCAATACAATCCACATAATGCCAATTCACCAATATATCACATTCAATTCATAATGAATATCAAATATAGCATGGTATGCATTAGCTCTCATCCGGTAGCTCGGACCATTTGTATTAATTCTACATTATCCTTAAATAATCCATACTTTTTCAAAATCGGGAGCTCGACTCTTTTTAAAATAATTTTGAGAAAATAATATTTTCCTTTCAAGAGATAGTATTTAAATTTAAGAAATAACGCAAAGCGGCACTTTCGAATCGGAGTTACGGTTTAGAAAATATGAATTTTTGAAGTTTAGAAGTTTTGGAAAATACGATTGTATGGGTTCCTCACGGAGAACCAGTTCCCACAATTTAAAAATACACGCTCCTGGAAATTTGTATGAGGAACCGGTTCCTCCCACAGGAACCGGTTCCCACGTTTGAAAATGGTCTCCTGGATTTTTGTATGGGACCGGTTCCTCCCCAGGGAACCGGTTCCCATGTAAAAATACCGTTTAGTTAACACAGGAACGGTTCCTCCCACGGGGAACCGGTTCCCACGACTTTATAACGTAAATCTGCTATTTTTGACAGCTTTATGCATCCTAATCATTTCAAACTTTCAAACACGAATTGTGATATTAGAAACACCAATCTAAAGCCATTTTACACCATTATAACATCAAACAACATAGTTTACTCATTCCTATTAGTTATCGACACACTAATGATCAAATTTCCATACACCGACACAAAATAGGGTTCCTCTATAAACCTACAATTCAATTTCCTAACATACCCAATTACCCAGTTGATTTCCAAAACCCATAAGACATATTAACCGAAAAATCACCCCTTACCTCATGATGATTCTTGATTTCCTCGTGATCGGCTTTCCTCTCTCTTCTCTTCTCCAATTCTCATTATATTGACTTTTCTCCAAAAAAGGCTTCTTTTCCCTTCTTTTTCTTTTTATATTTCCTTTTAATATTCCAAATAAAATAAATAATCAATACTTAGTAATTAGTGAGTGATTTACTCTCACACCCTATTTACTCTGCACCTCCATCCTTTCTTCATTAAATTATCAATTAATCCAATAATATAAATACTTAAGACTTTAATTAAATAAATAATTAAATTCCCATTTATTTAATATTTGAATTAAATCGGGTGTCACAACTCTCCCCACTAAAGAGTTTTCGTCTCGAAAACATACCTTAGACGAAAAGTTCGGGATACGAGTCCTTCATCTGACTCTCCAGTTCCCAAGTGACATTTCCTTCAGCTGGTCCTCCCCAAGCTACTCGTACCAGTGCTATCTCTTTACCTCGCAATTGCTTCACTTTTCGATCCTCAATTCAGCATAGTCTTTGCTTCAGATCAAATTATCCCTTTTGAACATCATCTACTTGAATCTCAGAGACGGATCCAATGTACCTCCTCAACGAGATACATGGAAAACATCATGCAAATTCAAAGTGACGGCGGTAAAGCAATCTGATAAGCAACTTTCCCAACTCTCTTGGTAATCTGAAACGGACCAATAAAGCGGAGTCAACTTCTTTGACTTCAAAGCTCGACCAATACCAGTCATCGGAGTAACTCGCATGAACACGTGGTCTCCTTCACTAAACTCAAGATTTTTCCTCCTCTTATCATGATAACTTTTCTGACGACTCTGAGAAGTCCTCATCTTCTCCTGAATCATTTTAATCTTTTCGAGTTTGTTGAGCGATCTACGGTCCAATCCATGACACTTTCTCGATTCGTACCAACACAGCGGCGTCCGACATCTCCTACCATACAATGCCTCAAAGCGGACCATACCAATGCTCGAATGAAACTATTGTTGTAGGTAAACTCGATCAACGGCAAGTAGCTATCCCAAGCTCCACCTTTCTCTAACACATGAGCCCTCAACAAATCTTCTAACGAATCGTCCTCTCCGTCGACCATCATGCGGATGATACGCGGAACTCAACCGTAACTTAGTACCCAGAGCTTCTTGCAACCCTGTCCAGAACTTAGAAGTAAACCTCGGATCTCTATCCGACACAATGCTAGACGGAATACCATGCAAACTTACAATCTTCTCAACATACAATTCTGCCAACCTCTCCATCGGATAATCCATTCTTATCGGAATAAAGTGAGCAGACTTCGTCAATCGGTCGACAATCACCCAAATAGAATCACAGTTCTTCGTTGTCCTCAAACCAACACGAAATCCATAGAAATGCCATCCATTTCCATTCGGAATGAACAACGGTTCCATCAGTCCCGGCGACCCGATGCTCAATCTTTGATTTCTGACAAACCAAACACGCATACACAATTCGGCAATTTCCTTTTCATTCCGAGGCCACCAAAATAACTTCTTCAAGTCATGGTACATCTTAGTAGCAGGGATGAATACTCAATCCACTACGGTGTCCTTCTTCCAAAATATTCTTTCTAATCTCAGCAACATCCGGAACACACACCCTATCACCAAATCTCATAACACCATTCTCATCAATTCGGAACTCACCTCCTTGACCTTGGTTAATCAATGTCAGCTTATCTACCAAACCAACATCAGACTTCTGCCCATTTCGAATCTCTTCCAAAATACCACTAGTCAGCTTCAACATGCCCAACTTCACACTATTCGGAGTAGTCTCACATACCAAACTCAAGTCTCGGAATTGTTCCACTAAATCCAATTCACGAACCATTAACATCGACATATGCAAGGACTTCCTGCTCAACGCATCTGCCACGACGTTTGCCTTACCAGGATGGTAATTCAAACCAAAATCGTAATCCTTGAGAAATTCTAACCATCTCCTCTGCCTCATATTTAACTCCTTCTGATCGAAGAGATACTTCAGGCTCTTATGATCACTGAACACTTCAAACCGTGAACCATACAGATAATGCCTCCATAATTTCAACACAAACACAACAGCCGCCAACTCTAAATCATGAGTCGGGTAATTCCTTTCATGAGTCTTCAACTGTCTTGAAGCATAAGCCACAACTTGCCTATCTTGCATCAAAACACCTCCTAAACCCATCAAGGACGCATCACAATACACCACGAAAGATTCTTCGGATTCGGCAAAATTAAAATCGGAGCACTAGTCAACCTCCTCTTCAATTCTTGGAATCCTTTCTCACAATCTGCATCCCAAATAAACACTTGACCTTTTCTTGTTAACTTAGTCAACGGTAATGCTAACCCGAAAACCCTCGATGAATTTCTGTAGTAACACTGCCACCAAAGAAAACTACGAATCTGGAAGCATTCTTGGCGCTTCCCACTGAGATACCGCTTCTACTTTTGTAGGGTCTAAACAATACCATTCTTGGAAATCATGACCAAGAAAACTCATAAGCTTAACCAAAACTCGCACTTGGACAACTTCGCATAAAGTTTCTTTTCCTTCAACAATTCCAATACAATCTAAGATGCTTTGCATGCTCCTCATCATTCTTTGAATAGATCAGAATGTCGTCAATAAACACCACCACAAACTTGTCAAGATACGGATGAAATATCCTGTTCATATACTCCATAAACACACCAGGTGCATTAGTAACTCCAAATGGCATAACAGAATATTCATAATGCCCATACCTTGTTCTAAACGCGGTCTTCTGAATATCTTCCGCCTTAACACGAATCTGATGATATCCAGACCTCAGATCAATTTTGCTAAATACACAAGCTCCAACCAACTGATCCATCAAGTCATCAATCCTCGGCAGTGGATACCGATTCTTGATTGTCACTTTATTCAGCGTACGTAGTCAACACACGGTCTCATCGTACCTTCCTTCTTCTTAACCAACAATACCGGAGCTCCCCACGGCGAAACACTAGGCCGAATGAACTTCTTCTCCAACAACTCTTCTAATTGTTTCTTCAGTTCAGACAACTCTGATGCCGACATGCGATAAGGCGCCATCGACACCGGACTAGTTCCAGGAATTAAATCGATAGTAAACTCCACTTCTCTCTCAGGTGGTAGCTCACTAACATCTTCCGGAAACACCTCTGGAAATTCATTCTGGCAGGTAACTCACCACTCTTAGCCTTTCCTTTCACTTCCGTTGAAGAATATAACATAAACACCACGGCACCATCTCTAACGGTGAATTCATTCATGCCGAGCGACAGTCACATCTTCAACTTTAACCTCAGGAAATAAGACCGTCTTCTCAAAACAATTGATATGAACACTGGTTGAAGACCAACAGTTCATTCAAGGATAATATCAAGTTGTTCTAAAGGTAGGCACACTAAATCCATACGAAACCTCTATCGAAAATAACGATAGGACAATTCCTACAAACATACAGTAGTCACTAAACGACCAGGGTGTCAATAACCATACTTCCATCCAAATTAGAAACTTCCGAGTTCAATCTTTAGCACAATCCAAAGCAATAAAAGAATGTGTCGCTCGGTATCAATAATTGCAATTAAAGGTATGCCATTAATAAACATGTACCTTTAATCAACGATCATCTGGCTTAACCTCGATCGACCGGCGAACACTTTCCACACTTGCTCTTTCTTTGGCTTAGTACACTGCGGACAGTGTGTCCTTCCGCCACGTTGTAACAAGTTATCCCGGGATCTACGCTCAGCAGCTAAATGACCAAATCTTCCACAATTGTTGCACTTCCTGCATCGGTCTTGCATTCAAGAGATCGGTGACCCGATTCACCACATCAGCACTACGGAAGAACCGGAAGAACAGTCTCCCCACTAGGCTTCTTCCAACCTCAAATTTATGTTATTCCTATCATAAGGCTTACCACGATCCATCGTCTCTTACCCTACGATCAGCGCAACTCGAGCATTCGACTTAGTACTAGCAAGATCTTCTTCCAGATCCTACTACGATCAACCGTCGAAACCTTCTAATCTGTTGATACACGATGCCTGCTTGATCTCATCCGTAGACCATTCTCAAACTTGATACATTTGGAAAATTCTCCATCGCATCGTTAGGGTAATTAGCATAATGCTTTCTAACTCGGTGAACTTCGTTGCATACTCCTTCAGACTTGTTGCCTTGCTTGAGCTCCGAAATTCATCTCTTTCTTACCGAATGTCTTGGAAAGTACCTTCTCGAGAAAAGCTCTCTGAACCAGCCCAAGTCAACATAATTCCATCCTCTTCCAATTCAGTCTGGTAGCAACCCACGGTCATCGCTTCCTCTGCCAACATGTGAGTACCATACCTCACTTGACCCCTCGGCACAATCAATCACTCGAAGATCCTCTCGATCTCCTTCAACCACTTTTGGCACCCTCGGGATCATGTGCACCCTTGAACAATGGAGGATTATTCCTCTGAAAATTCCCCAATTATACATCGGCTTTCAATCGCGACTCCCTGTTGATTCCTCAGAGCACCCGCTAACATTCCCAAAGCCTCAACAATAGCATCATCATTCCTTCCGTTACCTCTTCCACCATTGCTCGTAACATTACCAAAACAATCTACATTATACGAAAGTATCGGCGTGTTACTTACACTAGTCGCATACTAAAGGGATAACGACACTAAGACAAGACCGACTATGCTCGATACCACTATTGTAACACCCTTCTAATTACGCGTTTTATAGAATTAATATCGAGTTATCCACAATTAAGGCGTCACAATTTAAAATCATAAATTTTGATCAAGCAGTTGTCATGCTTTCATTGAAGAATAATCATTAAATAAATCATACTTTAATGTTATGTTTAGCAATGAAATGAAACATAACAAAATCCGAATACATCATTCAATAGTTATTCCGGGTATATAATCGAAGACACAATTCAAAACTATTAAAATATCCATTAAAGTTTCAAACAACCGTTTCCCGGTGTTACATCTACAAAGATGGAAACGACACGCGGACTAATTAGCGGCTCGACTCTAGAGTTATCCTCACCAACTCAAGCGACTTGATCGCCGGATCTGAAATCGTTAAAGTAAGGGTGAGATTTCAATTCAATATAACATGTATTATGCATTTTAAATACCTAAGAATAATCGGATACATTAATCCATTAACCAAACACAAAGTCATAAGCAATTCACAAAACAGTTCACACAATGATCATGTATATATCAAACAATGGAGATTGCAACACTGGAAATCATCCTAACATGTTACAACCCCATATGCAATGCGGACTCTATGCATGTGGTACCAAAACGTGAACCGAGTTCACCCACTGCTCCGTTTACAAGTGGAAAGACAGTGTAATCCATGATTCTCCCACAACCATTGGGTCAAGAATCTAGCCTCACCGCCTCCAACCAGGTAAGTCTATTGGCTCTGCAAGCTCACTTCCGCACAATGGGAATGAACCAATTTAACAATGTTCATGCATGCATCATAAAAGCATGCAACATCACTTCACAGATCATAATATCAATACAATCCACATAATGCCAGTTCACCAATATATCACATTCAACTCATAATGAATATCAAATATAGCATGGTATGCATTAGCTATCATCCGGTAACTCAGACCATTTGTATTAATTCTCCATTATCCTTAAATAATCCATACTTTTCAAAATCGGGAGCTCGACTCTTTTTAAAATAATTTTGAGAAAATAATATTTTTCCTTTCCAAGAGATAGTATTTGAAATTTAAGAAATAACGCCGAAAACGGCACTCGAATCGGAGTTACGGTTTAGAAAATATGAATTTTTGAAGTTTTAGAAGTTTGGAAAAATACGGTGGTAACGGTTCCTCAGGAGAACCGGTTCCCACAATTTGAAAAATACACGCTCCTGGAAATTTGTATGGGAACCCGGTTCCTCCCCACAGGGAACCGGTTCCCACGTTTTGAAAATGAGTCTCCCTGGATTTTTGTATGGGGAACCCGGTTCCTCCCGAACCGGTTCCATACAAAATGTCGGTTAAAATTTAACACGGTTCCTCCCGGGGAACGGTTCCCGACTTTAACAGTAAAATCTGCTATTTTTGACAGCTTTATGCATCCTTAATCATTTCCAAACTTTCAAACACGAATTGTGATATTAGAAACACCAATCTAAAGCCATTTTACACCATTATAACATCAAACAACATAGTTTACTCATTCCTATTAGTTATCTGACACACTAATGATCAAATTTCCATACACCGACACAAAATAGGGTTTCCTCCTATAAACCTACAATTCAATTTCCTAACATACCCAATTACCCAGTTGATTCCCAAAACCCATAAGACATATTAACCGAAAGAAATCACCCCTTACCTCGCGATGATTCTTGATTTCCTCGGCGTCGGCTTTCCTCTCTTCTCTTCTCTTCTCCAATTCTACATATAATGACTTTTCTCCAAAAAGGCTTCTTTTTCCCTTCTTTTCTTTTTATATTTCCTTTTAATATTCCAAATAAAATAAATAATCAACACTTAGTAATTAGTAGAGTGATTTACTCTCACACCCACTGTTTACTCTGCACACCTCCAATCCTTTCTTCATTAAATCTATCCAATTAATCCAATAATATAAATACTTAAGACTTTAATTAAATAAATAATTAAATTCCCTTTTATTTAATATTTGAATTAAACCGGGGTGTCACATTTTGGAGTATCTCACCCTTTACTTGTTTCGTCGTTGCCTTTATATTGGTAATGTGCAGGTGATCCACGAGGATGATGAGGATTAGCTCGAGTCTCTTTATTTTGAGTCGCTCTGCTCTGATCGTAGTAACACTCGGGATTTGGGAGACGTTATTATTTTGATAGGATTGTTTATGTATACTATCTTATGATGTTATAACTTTATGTATTGATGATAACATGACGATATGTATATTTTGTGAACATATCCGTTGTGCTGTGAATAGTCATATATTTATATGATGAATTATGATATGAATCGGTATATCCGACTTTTGATTTTTGTGATGTGCATTATAATGCAAAGTGACAAAAATGCGAATATGTGATGCCTCAATTTTCGTTGGATGAAATTTTGAAACACTTATTTTATTATTTATTCCGAGGGGTAGAATCGGGGTGTTACGATGCCCGCATCAAGCGAAACTCCTCTGACACAACATGATTCTCCCAATCCTAGAAGATATCGTCTAAAGCCCTCCATGTGATAGTGTCGGGACTGGAGATCAGGGTATGCTCTGCACATAGTCAAACTTGCACATACACCGCTCGTGCAGATACTGGACCATCATGTTAGCCCCACAGGCTAGCCACCCGGAATATAACGAAATGGTATCAAAGGGGACAACTACCCGGTAGTCCTCAAACGGGGTCCAGATGATATTGTCATGCTGGGTGCGATCAAGGAACACCCGATTAGGAGCCACATTATCGTTGCCCCTGTTGAGAATAAACTGGTCAGCCTTGGACATGAAGTCCTCAAAGTGCGGATCCAAGTAGTAACCATGGATCCGCTGAAAATCGATAAAATCTAGCTCTACATCGACAAAAATAATGTTATATAATTAAAATCAATTAAAACTAATTAAAATTAATCAAAACTACTTGAAATTAATTAAAACAAATTAAAATTAATTGTTAAAATAAAAATGTATCGTGAGGGTATGCACGAGCGGTAAGCTCCTAGCCCTCCACCTGGAAGCTTCATTGAGCTTCTAGTATAGGTATGTAAACGGTGGC
Organism: Vicia sativa; assembly: GCA_021764765.1. NCBI lineage: Eukaryota > Viridiplantae > Streptophyta > Magnoliopsida > Fabales > Fabaceae > Vicia > Vicia sativa. The sequence goes on from CM038792.1 coordinate 223,081,815, forward strand.
ACCTCAGTTCTAATCGTGAACTATAGAAAGGTTCGTAAAATATCTCAGGTAGGCCACGTCGGTGTAGCGGCCACTCGTGTCCACAAAGACGGGTGTGTCTACCAAGTACATCAAAAAACACCGGATGGCGGCCGGTGATATAACTAAAACATCCTCACAATAGGCTCCCAAGCTTCTTGTGCATCTCTTTTTGCATGAGCTTCTTGACGGAGATGCTCCTCATATAACTCTTTCAGATAGGAGAATGTCACGTGCGCCCTATTTGTGGAGTCGCAGTCACAGCAACTCTATATGGATCAGCTCCTAGGTACTAAACCATCAAATCAACAGCCTCAACTCTGGTTATCTCTGAATGGTTGAGCAACCTACCTCTAATGGGTAGTTGGAGCAAGCATACAACATCGTCAAGGGTGATCGTCAACTCCCAACTGGAAAGTGGAAAGATGACGTCTCCATATGCCATCTCTCAGCAAAAGCACACTGCATGCCGGTGCTAATGGTCCCGTAACCAGTAGTGTATAATCCGGTAAGACCGGATGCGAGGAACGATCTAGAACCATGAGTCTTGATGTATCTGTTCAAAGATCTTGTGGGAGTGGTTATAATGTTTCAACGCCTTTCTTTCCTAAAACATAAGAATCAAGCGAAAATAAATAAATAATTCAAGCGGCCAATATCAAAATAAATAAATAATACGAAATAAAACAAAAATAAAATAAATATCTGAAATAAAATAAATAATACGAAAATTAAATAAATAATACGAAATAATATGAAAATAAATAAATAATACGAAATAAAAATTAAAATACCTCTCCGCCCCAGACATAGCGGGCAGTATGGTCCCCATAATAAATCAGGAGGGATCATCATATGACCTCACGGATAGCAACATCCCGCCTCTGCGAGCTCCTCAACATAAATCGTCGGCTCTTTGGGCATCCTGGGCCTCCTCCGTCGGTGACTCGACCTCTGGTACCTCAATCTTCGGTACGTCCTCCTCATGTGCACGAGAGGAAGACGCCTCATGGAGACGACTCCTCTGTCGCGGTGCGGAAGGTGATGCTATATCAAGTTGTGACATTTGTTCCCTTTATGCTTTTGCCCTTTGCTCGCGCTCTCGACGAGCCGACGCTGTCTGGCTTTGTCTGCCCTGCTCAAACGTGTCATCTGGTTATCCTGATTGGCCATTTCTGAAATAAAATACAACCAAAATTAATTCAAAATAATCTGACCAAAATTCGAGGTTAACTTTAGAATTTTCATTCGGACCAAAATTTGCAAGTTAACTACGAAGTCTCCTACACTTAGCAAGTTAACTTCGAACCCTCGTCCATTTTCAAAAATCGAATTTCGGACCAAAACCTCCAAAATCCTAATTTTTTTCTACTACATTATCCTACTACTACTTCATACACTACTACGTTTCTAAACCTAAACCTTATAATCTAATAAAAATCGAAATTTGAATAGTGAAGAAAGAAAACTTACAAAATTGGTTGAGTTTGAACTTTGGAGGAGTTGAAATGTGTTGGTGGAAATGATGAGAGTGACTTAGAGTGGCTTGAAATGTATTTCGATGAGTTAGGTTTAGAGTAGTTTGGTAGATTTTGAGTAAAGATTGAAATGAATGGGTAAGGGTAAATTCGAGTTTTTAAAATTATCACGAGGCTTAGAAGTTAACTTACAATTCTAAATAAGGTCAATTCGCAAGTTAATTTCAGAATTCACCTTATTTTTAAAAATAAATGAATTTGCAAGTTAACTTCGAATTACCTTTTTAAAACGTGGTTATTTAAGTAAGTTATCTTACGAATTCACCTTATTAAAATTTGTAAGTTAACTTACGAAACTTAAAGGTATTTTTATATTTTAACTAGGAGCGAAGGAGAACCCCACGAGACGGAGAAAGAAATTCCCTTCCTTTTATACCCTTGACATGATGTATATATGTGGCTAAATGAAAGATATTTTACATTACACGGGTTTTTATCTTTTCGTGTGCAATCCTCTCAATATCAACATATATTCATACTTCTTTATCAGTTAGGAATTTGACGGAGAATTGAGATAGGAAACAAATAGAGAAACATGTGATAAAATGCCTCCAATGTTTCTCATGATATAAAGATTTTAATGAACTTGACGAGTAAAGATTTTTGGATTCTAAACATAAGACTTGTACTGATGAGGAAGAAAACGTGACAACAACTACTGTGAGTGAATATCTTTTATAGAAGTGATTTTTAAGGCAAAAGAAAATTTTGTCAAAGAGATCACTTATTTAATTTATTGATTTTTTCTTTGTGCATTTTTCCTTTTCTCAGCATTGGGTCAAACATAGACCCCACTTTAGTCAAATACCATTGTCATATTTATGTCCTATTTTCCCAAGTCTTCTAGGTAGTATGTAAAACTTAGTCACCAAGAAATTTACACGAAAACATAGAGAACCTACATGGTCCTTTCCTTTCCATCTTGTGAAACACTCTAATTGTTGTCCTTATAAATACCACATCATTTGAGTCCATACACCATTCCTTATACTTTTACACATTTCAAAATATTAGAGATGGGATTGGAATTGGTGAAATATGGTCACAAGTAGGTTCAATCATGGCTAGCATAATGTTTGTATATGCCATGATCGATAAATTCTTCCACCTCATCTTCGTGGATATTTTCTGAAATACACAAACAAATTCTCAACCCTTTTCTATCCCTATATCCAAATCAAATTCCATGAACTATCCGGAGAAACTCAAACACAGCGAGACTTACAAAATCATCCAAACATATCTCAGCTCAAACTCTTCTCAAGGCGCTACAAAACTTAATGCCGAAGTTGTCAAGATAGCCAAACCCCGCTTGTTCTAAGCATGGACGACAATCAAGAGATTGTTGACGAGTTCAATGGAATCAAAGTTTGGTGGTCTGCGAATCACACGCTTCAAAATCACAATCGTTTTCTTACTATCCAGTTTCGGACGAGAAGAGATTCTTAACATTAACCTTCCATAAAAGAAATCGCGATGTTATAACTACGTCGTATATTAAACATGTGTTGGAAAGAGAAAGACTATTACAATGAAGAATAGGCAGTTGAAGCTTCACACCAACAATCCAAGCAATGATTGGTGGAACTCTAGAATCTCGAAGTGGAGTCACACTATATTCGAGCACCCTCGAGATTTGAAACACTTGCTATGGAGCCGAAGAAGAAAGAAGAGATCATAAACGATCTTGTTAAGTTCAAAGAAGGAAAGAGTATTATGCAAAAATCGGGAAAGCATGGAAGCGTGGTTATCTACTTTTGGTCCACCGGAACTGGAAAATCTACCATGATATCTGCTATTGCGAATTTCATGAACTACGATGTTTATGATCTTGAGTTAACAACTATTAAGGATAACAATGAGTTGAAGAGACTATTGATTGAGACGTCGAGTAAATCAATTATAGTTATCGAAGATATTGATTGTTCTCTTGACCTCACTGGACAAAGGAAGGAGAAAAAGGAGAAAGATGAGAATGATGAAAAAATGGATCCTATTAAGAAGGCTGAGAAAGAAGAGGAAAGAAAAGTAAGGTGACTTTATCAGGTTTGTTGAATTTTATAGATGGAATTTGGTCGTGTGGATCGGAGAGGATTATCATATTTACTACGAATTTTGTGGATAAACTTGATCCTGCTCTCATTAGGAGGGAGGATGGATAAGCACATAGAGATGTCATATTGTGGATATGAAGCTTTCAAGGTGCTTGCAAGGAATTACTTAGATGTTGAGTCTCATGATGAGTTGTTTCCTGTTATTGAAAAGTTGTTGGGTGAGACTAATATGACACCTGCTGATGTTGCTGAGAATTTGATGCCAAAGTCTATTACTGAAGATTATGAGTCTTGTTTGAAGAATTTGATTCAATCTCTTGAGATTGAAAAGAAGAAGGTTGAGGATGAGGCTGAGAAAGATAAACAAGAATTGAGTGAAGAGAAAGAAAAGGTTAAGGCTGATGAAAAATCAGAAGAAAAAGAAGTGAAGGAGAATGGTTTCGGTCATTAGTTTAGATAAGATTGATTTTAGTGGTCCAAGTAATATTTTTAAGCATTTAATAAAAGCATAGTTATGTATTATATGTTTGAATATATGTGTATTAAAATTCCAAAAACATTGTGTTACAAGAATATCTCATGTTGAATAAAACTTAATATTCATACCTTCATTAACCTTCTTGGTGTATCTTAAGTATAACTATTGCATACCCTCTTTCAAATTCTTCTTACTAATAAAATCAAAATCATTGTCCATAACAAAGATTAATATAATATTTAATTATACATTTCTTATTAAGTATTACGCCATACATTAACATAAGCAACATATCTATCATCCAAGAGTTTTACTATTACATATCAATATCAATTATTAAAGAGTCTCTTAAGAATCAAATGCTAATTTGACTCTACTCCAAACTTTCACTATCATGTGTCAAGATTTAAAAATAAAATAAAAAATAAGTGTAGAAAACACCTATCAAACATTGATACAAACTAACACCTGACAAACATATTGACGCTGTTAATAAATTAAAAATAAATAAATCTACCATATGTATTTATTTTGCATTGATACACATCAGACATCTGAAACATCATAGTGAGATTTTGGAACATCAGCAGCAACACCACCCCAACCATTAGGACAAAATGTGATTACATATTCTAAGGATCCACAACTCACAAGAGGAGAAGGAGTATCAAAAGCATAACTAAAATAATTAGGGCAAGCATCCTTAAATATTTTTGAGTAAACATTGGGCCTACACTTCTCAGGGCTTCCATAACCATTCCTACAACAAAAGATATCAAGATCAAAAGCCAAACAAGCACTTTTGCAAGCCACAACTTCTCCATTAGAATTCAAAACCTCAAGCTCATGTTGACACCAACTTTTAACATCCTTCAAACAACCTTGAATGTTACACTTGGAATTTACGTTCTTATTTGGAACAACGACGGAGACGAATATTGTAACCATCAACAAGACTAACATCATAGAAGTTTGGTTTTCCTTTATCACCTTGAAGGTGATTTCAACTAATGTAACTGGAGGAGTTCCTATGAGTCCATTGCATGCTAGTTTTCCATCACAATCTCCTGTTTCACAAGATGGTTTCCAAGTATTTGAAGCAAAATTACAACCTGTTCTTGCCCAAATTCTACCACTCCATGACCATGGTGCTAGAACTTTCTTTGTTTGGCTTGAAGGAAGATAGAATCCACCTTCTGCTATAATTGGTTGACCAGTGTTTGGTGCTGTTGCTGGCCATATTGGAAAAGGACATTTGTTGTGTATATAGAATGCTGCTTGATGTCCCTCTATATTACCTGCAAATGATTAAATAGAAACTAAAGTAAATGACAATAAACACGATTGATCTTTATTAATGCAATTCGATTAAAGATTTTTGTTAACGCAATTCGGATAATCAACACTAACAATATGAAATATGAAAGAAATATGAAAGGTATATATATAGAAATAGTGGATACTTACCATAAAAATTGTTAAGTGTGATTATGAAGAAAATTAAAGGGGTTATAGATTCTATTAGCTGCATTTTTTAATCTTAACAAAATTTGGTAGTAAATGTTTAACATCTAGTATGTATATTGTAGTATATATATGAGGATTAAAGAATAAATTATAGTTTGTTCTTCAATTGCACCCCAAGATTCTAAGATGATGATATGTGATCTTTAAGTAAAAGGAAAAATGTAACTACTAATGATTTTTAGCTTAAAGCATTGTCTTCACTTGAAGGAGATCAATAAACAATTAAGGAACATTAAGAGGTTTACACGTGCACACTAGAGTGATAATGATGAAAATGTTGCTTGTTGCTATTTATTAAGTGCTTATTATTTGAAGACTCTAAAACATAAATTATTTGTAGAAATTTTACTTTACATAAGTTGTTTAAACTAACAAAATGCATAAACTTTAGACTATGTTTATACTTGTAATTTCTCTATATTTTAAGAGTGTTGATATCTTTACACCAAAAATAAATAAATTATCTCTACGCCGTCTAATTATACAACATGTGCATCGTGTGTTTTGTGTTAGAAATGAAAAAAATAGTATTAATTAAATATTTTAAAAAAGCAAAACCGTATTTTATATAGTGTAGGTGTCAATTTTTAGTGTAGAAATATCAATTCTCATATTTTAAAGTGGAGTATTTGTGCTAAGTTGCATTTTGAATTAAAATGTGTTTTACTATTGATTATTGATCATAATTATTCATGGACATTTTTTTAAAGGAAAAGATTCTAATTAATTGGAGAAAATATTAGGTATTAAAAAAAACAACCGTTGAACATATGAACTACTTTGTTGCGTTTGTATATAGTTTTATATCGTCTTTGATGTATTTTCATAATATACTACCTCTGTTTTAAAATAATTATCGTTTAAGATTTTTGTACCGAGATCAATAAATATAACTAGTAAGAAATTTGTGCTATTGCACGGGTCCCGTTGGATACCAAATTATTCTTTGTAAAATTTGAATTCATTCTCCAATCAGTTAATATTATTATAGTTATAAATATAAGTTAATAATATACACATTTTTAAGCAATGATTTTTTGTACTTATAATAAATCATACATTCGATTCTCTAACTTCAATTATATAAAACAATGACAATATAAATTCTTAAAGATTGACATTAAAATGAATAGTTCTGACTACTTTCTCATAGATCGTTCACATCTACCCGTGAATTCGGATGAGTTAACAAACCAGTTGAATGCAAATGAGTTAATTCTTTAAAAATTACATCCTACAATGTATGAGTTTGTTTCAATTTTAAAACCTTCTTATTTATAAATTTTCCATAGTTTATTAATTTTGGAAGTACCCGTCAAAATTAATAAACTATATAAATATAAATTTATTCTAACTATACAAAATATTAATTACTTCCAATATATGTATATTATCATTTATATATAGTTTGAATTCATTTTTCAATCGATTAGTATTCTTATAGTTATAAATATAAACTAATAATATACACAAACTTTTAAGTATTGATTTATATTTATAATAAATCGTACATTCGATTCTCTAACTTCAATTATATAAAACAACAGTAAAATAAATATTTAAAAGATTGACATTAAAATGAACACTCTACCATTGATATCTCATAAATACGCGTGAATTCAGATCAGTTAAGAAACTCAATATAGTTGTGAATCCAGATGAGTTAACAAACCATGTATAGTTGATATCTCATAGATATATTCACATCTACCCGTGAATCCAGATGAGATAACAAACCCAATACAGTTGATATCTTATAGATACATTCACATCTACCTGTGAATCCAAATCAGTTAACAAACCCAATATAAATTCAAAGAATTACATCCTGCAATGTATGACAGCTTCTCGTTATATTTCAATTTTAAAAACTTCTTGTTAAATCATATTTACAAATTTTACATACTTATTAATTTTTGTCACTACCTCGTCAAAAATTAATAAATTATGTAAATATGTAACTTATTTTAACTATACAAAATATTCATTAACTCTTTTATAAAAATATATATAACTTACTCTCATTTATACAAATAATTGTATAAATAGTTGGATTTATTACGTTTATAATATTATTTATAATTTATTCTTGTTTATAAAAATAATTATAACTTATTCAATTCATAAAAATGATTGCATCAATCATTTTTTATCTTTAATCATTAATTCTTTATGATTATTATCTATCATTAAATTTTCATAACTATCATTTAACATATTTTTTATCATAATTACAATTATAAAATTAATTTAAAAAGATTATGTTTCAGTTATTTCATAAATTAAAAAAATTACAAAATCTCAATTGATTTTGTTTTGTTTTATTAACATTTCTATTAAAATAGAAATAATTTCAAAATATATTTTATTCAAAATAAGGATTTAAATAATTATAAATTAATTTGTATTCTTATAGTTTTAGAATGATAAACTAAATATTTCACGTTGGAATAAAAAAGTTATAACTTGTAGTAAGAAGAGTAATCATGATTTTTTTCAGATACTTTTGTTTAATATATCTTAAAAATAAGTGATTTTTATTAATATTTCGTAAAAATACATAATTTTTAATATTTTTTGTAACAAAATGTTATTTAAACTATAACAATACATACTTTCACTTTTAAACAAATTACAATTTTTCTAATAAAATAAAATAATATTATTTATATTAATATATTTTTTTGAAATAAAGATTATATTATAACCAAAAAATCATACGAACCATGACAACCCATAGGGTTCGATCAACACAACACCAATCGAAGCAAACTATCCTAAGGCATCAAAGGTGGCGACTCTATCTCTATATTTGGGATACACCCACACTCTATTGACAATATTATCTATAATGATTCTAACATTATTTCTATTATTATACTCATTTCTACACAATTCTATTCATATCCACGGATCTAAATATATTGTCTCAACAATATTAACCTTAACAAACGCTCCGAGTTTTTTTGTTACATACTTTCAAAAGCCAAGTATATTCCTAGTCCCACTCTTTGACTTCATGCTTGATATTTAACCATATTAGAACCTCTTTAAACTCCTTTCGTGTACCTGCCTTTGAAAAGAAGGTCGCAAATTCTCATGGGTCACAAAAATGCAATCAGGTTGAAGTTTAATCCTAATCTTCAAGAGCATGTCCTTGGCGCCATTATTCTTTGATAGGTCAGCCACAGTAGGAAGATAGCTCTAGGTCTAGCATTATTCTTGCAGATAAGACCCGCCTAACTAGCTTTAGCCAAATGCTTTAACAGATCCCTATAACCATTTTCATACTGAACTTAACATTTTGTCGACCCGTTCCTTGCAATCTAACGACTTCCGGCCTAATTTTCAGAATGTTCTTAAGAATCCACGACCCATTATCATATTCCCATGCATAATATCATCTTTCTTTACAAAGTATGTGAGAACCCACCTCACCCACAAACTATCATCTTTGTTGCAAAGATTCCATAGCAGCCTGCAAAGACATAGCTTGTTCCAGATATATAGATTAATAATTCCAAATCCCCACTGCTTCTTAGGAGCACACACCAACTCCCAAGCAACAGGAGATTTTCTCGAAGGATTATCTTTACCAGTCCACACAAAAGATCTACTCATAGAGGCCAGCTTCTTGATCACACCCTTAGGGAGGGAGGCAGCTCATCCAATAGTTAACACAAACCACAATATTTACTAGTTGAATCCTACCAGCAAAGTTGAGAAGATGGGAGCTCCAGCGTCTCATACAGCCACTAATTTTATCTGCCATGCTAGAACATTGATTAGTAGACAATCTTTTGTTGCTGAGAGGAATGCCAAGGTATCTAAAGGGAAGAACCCCTTTGCTGAAGCCTGTAATATTCTACAACACATTTTGCTCAATCTTTGTTAGACCACCACAATAAATTTGACACTTACTATTATTTACGTGCAGCCCAGTTGCCCTTGAGAATTGGTTAAACTTCTTCATCATAAGCTTGACAGATATGATATCCCCTCTAGAAAAAAGAAGGAGATCATTAGCAAAGCTAAGCTCCACAAGATGCAGCTTTTCACATTTACTGCGGTAGTTGAAATCTAGAATAAGACTCAGCCTGTTCATCAATCTGTGAAGATATTTCATTATAATCAAAAACAGAAGAAGGGATATAGGATCCTACATCTAAGCCCTCGCGCTTTCTTAGACTTAGTAACCACGCCATTAATATTAAAGCATGCGACACGAGTAGCGCTAGCATCATAGCAATAAACTTCTAGAAAAGCCCACTCATTAAAATAGTTTGCATAGCCCTCAATCAGCTGAATTGTAGGCTTTTCAAATATCCATTTGAACCATGCACGGGGCACCACACCACCTCTCTAGAATACCCTTTATGAGCTCAAAGGCAATCAAAATATGGTCTTGAATCTTTTGGCACAGCATAAATGCAACTTAGTTTTCTTGATGATGCTCCTAACACCTTACTCACTATGCTGGCCATAATTTTGGAAATGACTTTATACGGTTATACGCAAAAATAGGTGAAAATCCTTTATCTTATTGGAATTATCAATCTTGGGAATCTGAGTAACAAGGGTTACGGTTGAGTCTCTATCAGTTCCTCCTTAACAAAGAAGCCTACACAAGACTCTAAACTCATCCTTCACCAATGCCACGAGTGTTTGAAGAACTTGGACCCAAACCCATCAATACCTGGTGCAGTTTTCTCACCTATATTACTAACAGCATCGAAAATCTCTTTATCACAGACAGGCCTAACAAGCATTTTCCTTTTCTCTCTACTCAAGTGGTTTCCATTCCACAAAGCAACAATATCAACCCCTTGAAGATTAGAGCCTGCAATTCCCATGAGCCCTTTATAAAAGTCCAGAACCTCAGTTTCGATATCTTCATAAATATCACACACCACAGCATTATCTTTCATTAGAGTGTGAATCATCTTCTGCCTATTTTTAGCCTTCAATGCAGCATGGAAATAGTTATTATTACCATCCCTATTTCTTATCCACTCTATTTTTTTATTTTTTTCTAATAATTTGCTCCTCCCACTCATTCAGCTTCAGCAGCTCCTCAGTGCAAGTATTCTCTCAATTTTGTCTTTAGCCAATTGCTGCTAGATCACACTCAGATTAAGTCTCATCTGCTTAATCCTGCTCGATATATGAAGAAGAGGCCTGTGTAAATTTCTAATCACCTACTTGATTCTCATGAGTTTATTCCACATCTGTAGCTTCTGATGGCAGTTGATAGTTTTATTCCAGTTCTCACTGATAGCTCTGTCATAACCTTCCACCTCAGTGACTACATTCAGAAATTTGAATCTAGCCTTAGGTCTAGTTGCATTCTCATCACCTCTAATGCAGACCATGGCATGGTGATACCCCAGCTCCAGCAAATACATATTTTTATCACTATTATTACGAATCAATCAATGTTACCTATGGCCCGATCAATGCAAGGTAGTAAGCACCTTGACATACTTGTTATACCAAGTGAACTTTCCTCCGGCATTGTCCGACTCAAATAACTTGACCTCGTCCATCGTATGTCTAAGGTCACGAATTGACTTCCTTGGTGGTTTACCCCATTCTGTCTTGATAGCCTAGCACATTGTTAAAATCACCAAACACAACCCAAGGACCTTGAAGAGAATTCCCAATATTACTAATATTTTTCCAAAGCATTTTCCTCTGCTCTATTTTATTAGCAGCATACACTGCAGTCACCCACTCAACAAAACTGTCATCAGGATTATACACACCACAATGAATCAGTTGCTTAGTCATTGACACCAACTTCACTTTAATTTGACTTCCTTGCCACATGAACCCAATTCTTCCATTTACATGATTCCTATAGTTATCATAAACAAGCCAGTTACCACCCATCTTATTCCTACACTTTTGACACTATCCTTTTTATTCGGTTTCAAGCAAAATAGCAATATTGGGTTGCAACTTAAAGAGGCGAGCTAATCTCTTTTGCTTAGTATTGAGCCCCCTAACATTCAGGATATAATCATGGATCCCACGGAGGGCACCTTAGTGTCATTCAAACATAGATGCTTGAATCCATTGTTACTAAAAATATGCTTTAAACTATCCACACAGTTTCTACGGATACTCTGTTACCTTTCAGCACTTGGTCCAATTGCCTACTTCTTCTCTGTGTGCATGTATTCCTTGTTTATCAGTTACGCTGGGAGTGGCCTCGATAGTCTTCTTTGATCCTCGATACCACAATGTTCACCACATTTTCACTACTTTACATGCTCACCTATTTTCACTACTACGTGGTATTCTCACCATTCTTAGGGTGCCTTCGATGCTTCGTGTTCACCACAAAAGCTTTACTAGCTTCTTTACTATTCTCACCCTATTTCCTTATCAATCTTTGGTTGCCACATTTTATGATTGGTTTCTTTTAGAGCGCATACATGTCCCACCTTCTAGCACTTTCACAGTCTTGGGGTTTCATTCATATTCAACTCTGCCTCTATCCAACCATCAAAATTAATCACAATTTCCTCTTGCAACTTGAGTCCATCTACTTCTGGAATCTGAGCATAAGTGACTCGACTTTCTCTGAGTGCATTCATCTGTGAATAAGGGTTCCTATCACATTACCTATCTTGCCAAGGCTCGACCGCCCCACATGTGTGTTGGAGTTTGAAAATTGACCAATTGGAACTATATGCAACATATCTCTCTCCATGAAATCACAGTGCCACTCGATAACACCATAGGCATGTTTACGATTAGTAAGGCCCCTTGAAAAGAACTTCCTCCACGATCTTTGTACGGTTGAATTTCAAAATGAAGAAACCTTCATCATTATAGAACATGTCCAAGCTTGAAAAATTTCGTTCTTAATCATGAAATTCTTCCTGCGTTCATACTCAATCTCCACCAATAGCATACATGATTAGAAAGTGTTCACGGTGATTTACGGTGAAACAACCGCTAGTCCTCAAACTATCAAACAAGCGTTATGATTGTTGTTTAATCCTTTGGTAACTTGCAGGATCGACTAGATTGATCCTATGGGGTTATTGTCATTTGCATAAACTTAAACTCTTGGTTAACGTTCAAGGCTTATTTTTAGATGTTTTATATATATCTCAAGTATATTTCGATTATGATATTCAATAAATTAATAACGTAATCAAGCAAAGCAATATAAAGATGATTTGAACATATAAGGCATAAAGACTTCGAATTGCAGAAAGTATGTAAGTGCAGGAATGTTCAAATGACTTGTGAATGTAAAAGATTTTCAAAGTAAAACATGAAGTGTAAAAGACAGGAATGTAAAAGCAAGTATGTAAAGTTTTACGGAAAATAATAGCATGAATGTAAAGGTTTACGAAAAGTAAAGGCTTCAAAGCGAAAGAAAAGCGTTTAGATGCATGGAAAATTAAATGACTTTGAATATAAATGATTTAAATGACATTTATGCAAGATAAAGGTAAATTGGAAAGATAAAGATACATTGTTGAAAGATAAAAGTGGTGCAATCATACGTACATCATTCGTGCATTCGTTTCCCTATCCATGTGGTATTTTGAATATTCTTGAATTTAGTACAATAGATATGACACGAAATCCTAACACTAAGACTTCTATTTATACTATTACGACCATAGCAGTCGACTTATGAGAGCTTGCCACGTTTGGACATGCAGAATACTATGCCTCTCTAGCCTCCACGTCTTGAACCGTTTTCCATATTGAGCGTCCATTCATCCGCTCATATTTTGAATTTCAAATATCTAAAGCGCCTTCGATTGAGCGCTGTTGCCTAACACCACGCTTCCACCATTTGAAGCTCCTTCACAATTGCTACTCGAGCCCCAGTTTCAATATCTTATTCGAAGAGCGATTCCTTCATTCCAAACCATGACATTTCCTTCATTCTAGTGAACCCGTTATTGTTTCATTTGAATTCAATGCTCCTTTTCGAACCATAAATATCAAAATCTTCACCAACAAAATGCCCCTTTAAAATATGTATTTGAATCTCTATCGAGAAATACTTATTTTAAATATATCCTAAGATTTTGCGTGACCTTGAGCAATTATGACCTTGTGCATGACTTCCATTACGTCGATCCACGGCGGCTCTGGTTTCGAACTGCTTCAACGTTACCACGGTATAGTGCGGTTATTAAAGATAATGATTGTCTTTAATCATGCTTACTTCAATGCTTACTTTCGCCACCTTACTCCGTGTCCAACCCGTTCTCCACGTACCTTGGCCTTAGTTGATGATTGTTTCAAATTCCTTACTATAAAACCCAACGAGACTCGGTCTTTTACTCTTTTCCACACTCACGAACCTTTTTCTTCTCTCTTTGAAAAACCCTAAAACCTTATGACTTCCAACAATGTCTTCAACAACACATCTCGAAAAAAGATTTCTAAGAAGAAGACCAAGAACACTGGAGCGATCACTGAAAGCAAGGTTGAAACTCACCACGGCCAATCGGTGCTCATTCCTCGAGGCATCTCAAAGGAACAAGAACTCCTGTATTCTTCACAGGTATTAATCCCAACTAACGCCTCTGGAAAGAGGTTTTCCCTAATGGGCCCTCTCACAGTTTTGAGATTTTGAAGGGCGTTAGAACCATATTCCTGTTTGCTATGATTTTAAACCGTTATTTAACAAATTGAAATCCCTAGGTAAAGCGATAATGTGAGCGAACCCTGCTTCTAAAACCACAGGAACCCCTGATATTCCCCCAAAGGATCCTTTCATTTTGGACTATGTTAAAAGTAATTTCAAACCATTTCGATCTTGTCCTACTGCTGATGTAGCATACCAGAATTGGTTTGCTAAAGTAGAGATTAAGAAAGCCCATCCAGTGGGAGGAACTAGGTATTTATAATCTTCTCAAATTATCGAAACCAGGCTTTACAGCCATCCTTTGCTCTTTGCATCCCTGTACTTCTGGGATAGTACCTACAACACTTTTCACCTTCCGGGAGGAATGGTCACACCCACCTTTTTTGATATAGCTGCTATCACTGGCCTATCACCAATAGGAGAAACATACATTCCTGATTCTGAGGAACATTCCAGCATTATTGACTTCGATATCAAACTAGCTAGCTTCTCCAAGTTCATCAGCCATTATCACACTGAAGGTGATAGTGTCTCTGATGTTGAACACATTGCTTTCCTTACCCTCTGGCTATCAAGATATGTCTTTTGCAGTAGATCGCTTCAAGTGGCTAGCAGGTTCATTCCCTTAGCAAGGGATTTACATGAGAATAGGAGGATTAATTTAAGTGAGCTCTTATTAGTTGACCTTTATGAAAGTCTGAGGTCAGCTGTTTCAAGTTTAAAATCCCACACTCCCAAGAATATCCTACTCTTGGTCCTTTAAGCTGCTCCAGCTATAGCTAACGCCATGTTCGAATCCTCACTTTCTGCGGATACTATTGTTGACCATGATCCGAAATAGCGGATCGAAATGTTGAAGGCACTGATTGAGAAGGCGACTCCAGTGATGACAAGGCTGATTTCCAGTTTTATTTTCCAATACATTATGCTCTTTTCTAAAGCGGTTCGAAGAGACTATGGCGCCTTTTGCTTGACTCATGGACCATCATGGTTCACTATGCCCTTTCGGACTGCTAAGGTCAAAAATTCAAGATATCTGGAAAGCCTTTTTGCTCCCAAGGCTAATCTCTTCAAGGATTACTCCACTAAAAATCAGATTCTCCTTTTGCCTATCAACCCAACTTTGTCTCGAGACAATTTGTCTATGCCAACTGATTCCCGAACCACTCTTTTCGGACTCACGGTTCTACCTGGTCGAACTTTCAAGGCTAGAGAAGCCAAAATGACAAACGATATCAAGGATTGCTCAATTGAACTAATCTCTTTTGAACCATCTTATTTTCCATCCAAAGGTTTTACGGATTGGTGGAGTAAATTCTACCAATCTTGTATGTTTGATACTCTCACTATCCGAATAAAGCCTGCTTTGTTCGATGTGCGGTACACAAGAAGAAAGGTATATGTTCACTCACGCTCAAGAAATTAAAGCTTTTCAAACTTACTTCGAAACAACTTATGATCCTACACGCTTGGAGTCCACGGTATATCGAGTGTCCCAAACCTTGAAGGAAAAATTTACAGAAAAAGTCTCTAAGTTCAGACTTCCTTGGTTGTCACACGAGGATAGGTATAGGTTGGCTTTTCGAATGCATCCACCTAAGTTTCCCAAACTACCTACCTCAGAACTGGCCTCTGGCTTGGTTTCCCCCATACCCTTGGTGGCTTACTTGCAAAGAGATGTTCAAGTACAAATCTCAAAGGAAACTAAAGCCATCTGAGACTGTGACATGGGCTCGACATTGGCTCCATAATTTCAGGCATCTTCAGCTCGACCTTTACGCCATGTCGATTCTTTCGAATGAAGCGGAGTGCGAATGCTTGGGAAATCCCAAATAAGTCTTAGTTACTTTATTTTAACATTTGTCTTATGTGTTTCACTTTTCAGCTATCAGAATAAAAACTGTTGCATCAAAGACCAAGGAAGGAAGTAGTTCCCAAACAACTAACGAAATTGATGACAATGTACCCAAGGCAACTCCAACCATCACTCCTGCACCAACAACAACAACAAACACCAATGCTCCGACTCCAACAACTACTCAGACTCCAACACCTGCTCCAATCCCAACAACCGTTCCAACCCCA
Organism: Vicia sativa; assembly: GCA_021764765.1. Taxonomy (NCBI): domain Eukaryota; kingdom Viridiplantae; phylum Streptophyta; class Magnoliopsida; order Fabales; family Fabaceae; genus Vicia; species Vicia sativa. Next base: position 223,098,144 of record CM038792.1, read on the forward strand.
AAGGTAAACAGTTTTACTTTGGCATTTCGAAATAAGTTCAAGTCTATAACTAAAATCTAACTTACGTTCACATTATTTCAGCCTAGCAAACTCCCACCAACTACTCCAAAGAAAAGGAAACCCGGTGCTAGTGGAAAGACTCTCAAGGCTGGGGAAAGTTCACCATCGGTTTTACGAAAGAAGCATAAGAAAGACGTTCCAAAAGACACTAATGTCTCTGGACTAGATTCCAGGGATGTTGCTCCCTCACAAAAATCCAAAAATCCACCTTGACCTCCAGCGTAATGTTGGAACACATACAACAACATATCTGCGAGATAATCCACAGGTGAATTCACTGAATTTTGACAATGATTATTCGTACCTTAGTTATAAGTTTCTAATCTTTTCTTTCGTGTAGGATGATTCGACTCGATCCCAACTACTTGACTCCTCCCCCAAACAAGCTGCTCCGATCCATTCTTCTCCTCATGGAGATTCAAGCAATCTGTGCGAATAAAGGTTCGTCAATATGGCGGTTCAGCGGGACCTCTGAACAACCCGGATGACCAAGGCACTTCGCCTCCTCAAGGAGACCAACGAAACGATGCTTGAAGATGCTACCGAAGTGCCTCCAGAGACTTCTCACCCAGAATCTCCTCTCAAAGTTCCTCAAGAGAGTGAAAAGGCACCTCATACTGAAGAAGAAAAAACCAATACCTCCCAAGAGAGTGAAGATTCAAGTGAGGAAGGGTCTGAGGATGAAGAAGGAGAAGATGCTCAAGAAGGTTCGACGAAGGGGCGGAATCGTCTTGATGGTAATCGACATGATAACTCAGTAGTGGACTTGATCGATGATGAAGAGGATGAAGAAGCAGACAATGAAGGCGGTGATGTTCCCACTAATGAACCAATGGACGTTGAGCTGGATGTCACTCCATTGCGTATGGAACTTCCAGAGTCTTCCAAATGCCAGACAGCCGAAGAGGAGTTAGCCCTCTTGAAACGAACTGACCCTATTGGGTACATGAAGGCTAAACTAGCTCAGAGAAACACTCCCCTCCCTAAGGCTAATGCGTTGGTTCGACCTCCAATTCAGTATCTTCTGATGATAGAGTCATACTTCTTCACAAGATTCGGAAAACCATACTTGATGTGGATTTATTCGAAATACTCAGAAAAGATAGTACAGCCTGCTTCGTGATGAAGGGACTTATCAATCAAGTCAATCTCGCCACATGTTCCCTGGAAGTCAGCACCATTTTGTTTGAACTTCAATCCCTGATCGATAACGTAACTGGATGCCTTCTTCAAAATGAATCTGCTGGCAACAAAGTCCAAGAAAAACGAACTGCAATGGACGCCGCTTATGAACATGCCTCGAAGCTCACTAAGGAGGTTGAAGATCATGCCATGCACATCCAGCAAGCTAAAGTTGATTATGATCTTCGAGCTCAATCCATTCTTCAATGGGAGAGCAGATCCAGGAACTTCAGCATAAAATTAAGGAAGCCCGGCAGCAACAACATATAAGGTCCAATACTTTTGGTAATCGATTCGAAGAGCTTCTGAATAAAGGGCTTGCAGAGGCGGGCAGTTGAACAATGAAGGGCGAAGTTGCTATCTTGGAAGGAGCCCAGCGCTCTGCTCAACACAAGCTTGAATCTTTCAAGAATATCTTCGATCGATTAAGGAACAATACCCATTTCTGAACTTGTTTATTTAAAGCAATCTTGTATTTTAGTTGAATGTTTATTTGTAACACTTGACAATGCCATTTTGGCAACTAATTTCACCATTTTGGCCTCGAGTTATATGTTTATGATTTACGTTGCTACTATTCGAACCTCCTGCAGGCGTGGTTTATATTTCTTTAAATACTTCCCATTAACCTTTAGGGTTCGTTTGTCATCTTCCAACTCTTGATTTCATACGCATTGTTTGAAAATGTTTTCGCTATTCGAAAAGGTCCTTCCCAATGGGTGACCATTTACCTAATGCTTTATTTTTTCTTGTCCATGGGCAATATAACTTTCCACACTAAGTCATTATCTTGAATGTTTTACCTTTCACCCTTTTGTTATATGCTCTGGCCACTCTCTCTTTTTGCCTCATCAGGACTTCTAATGCATGCAATCTAACTTCATCTAGCTCGACCAACTCATTCATCATCATTTCCCAATATAAAGAAGATGAGATTTCATTTTGCCTTTGAATTGAGGATTGTAGATGAATTTCTCTTGGTAAGACTGCATCATGACCAAATGTTAATTGGAAAGGTGTAGTATTAGTAGCTTCTTTGGGAGATGTTCTACATGCCCATAGTATTTGATCTAAAGTCTTATGCCAACTTCTTGGTTTTTTACCAACATGTTTTTTGATTAGACCTATTATTACTTTGTTGGCTGCTTCGACCTGACCATTTGCCTGAGCATAATATGGTGTTGACGTTAGCAACTTGAACCCCATTTCTTGGGCAAATTCTTGCATCTTTTTACCAGTAACACCGATCCTTGGTCGTGGTTATGCTCTCCGCAACCAAACCTATAGATAATCTGTTTTTATACTAATTCGATGATAGTCTCTTGATCTCTGCTACCAATGGTATTGCTTGATCCATTTAGTGAAATAGTCTATTCCTACCGGGATATATTTCGACCTTTAGATGAAGCAGTTGATTTCTCCTATTAAATCTAATGCCCATCCTCTAAAGGGCCATGGCTTAATGATCGAATGCAACTCACTTGCGGGAGCGTGTTGAATCCTGCATGTTTACGGCATTCTTCACATCCTTTAGCAAAATCTATACAATCTTTGAGCATCTTGGGCCAATACATACCATAACGAAATAGCAACCATTTCATTTTATGACCCGCTTGTGCTCCACATACCCCATTGTGGACTTATAGTGCTAGATATGCCTCACTTTCTCCCAAACATTTTAGTAACACACCTTCTTGGGTCTTCTTGAACAATTCATTTCCCATAAGGACATATGACAACGCTCTATATTTTATTTTCTATCCACATTCAATGTTGGGTTTCTAAATACCTTATTAATGGATTTAGCCAATCAGATACATTAAAGTGTCTATGGCTAATACTTGAACCTATCTTTATCACCATAACTTATTTTGATATTCTCTAGATCGATGGTGTAAGTCGGTAGCCATGACTCTTCCTCTTATCTCAATCAAATCCTCTAAGTTTTAGCGAGACTTTATAACACGAAGCTAATTGTGCTAGGTCATTTGCTTCTTGATTTTCTATTCTAGATGCGTCTTTGAATGTCCATGTATTGAATTTTTGAGTAGCCTATTAACTATGACGAAATATATCATCGATTTTCCTTTATGCATTTGTATTCCTTAGTTATCGCTTGACTACTAACTCTGAATCACCCTTGATTTCGACTCTAGTTGCCCCAATTCCAACAAAGCTTCAAGTCCAACAATGAGCTTCATATTCAGCGTTGTTCGAACAGGGCCATCTAACTTATACTTGAATTTTGTTGGAATTCCTCGGGAGAAATTATGAGAACTCCAACACCACTGCCTCTCTATGGGTCGAACCATCAAAGTATAGCTTCAAGGTTTCATTTCGACATAACCCATGATAGGTTATTCGACCAATGAATGGTCCACAATGAAATCGAAACTACTTGGCCTTTCCTTTGCTCTTAAAGGCATAAAAGTCAAAGCATATTCTGTCAGGCCAATGCCCATTTACCAATTACGCTATGCATTATTGGCTTGGAAAGCATGTGTTTAATAACATCGAAATGAGATGAAACATAAACATCAACGGGTTTTATATAATACTTGAGTTTCATACAAGAAAAGTATAAACAAAGACACACTTTTCTATATTACTATATCTAGTTTCGCATCATTCAACACCTACTTAAGTAATATATGGCTCTTTCGATGCCATTCTTGTCTTCTGTACTAACATACTACCTATAGTAAGTTCGGACGAGATATATACAATCTCATGGGTTTTCCCATGAAGGTGGAACAAGATAGGAGGTTGAGACAGATATCTTTTAATCTTGTCGAAGGCCTCCTGCGTGCTTCGCTCCATTCGAAGGCTTGGCCTTGCTTTAAGCAAGCGGTGGAGAAAGCATGTGTTTCCACTTAGGTTGAAATGAATCTTCGAGAAAATTAATCTTCCTAGTAGAGGCTGTAACTCCTTTTTCGATGTGGGGGCTTTAGTCTCCATGATGGCTTTGGTCTTGTTACGGTTAATTTCAATTCCTTTTTATGAACCACAAAGCCGGAAATCTCACACGCACAAAAATGCACATTTAAGGATTCATTTTAAGCCATGTTTTCTCATCCTTTCGAATGATTGGCTCAAATGATGCAGATGATTTTCTGCAGATATAGATTTGATGACTATATCATCAATGTACACCTGCATAAACGTCTCAATAAAATCATGAAATATGGAGTTCATTGCTCTTTGGTATGTTGCCCGGCGTTTTTAAACCAAAAGCATCACTATCCATTCATAGGTGCCTAAGGCTCTGGGCAGCGAAATGATGTCTTAGCAACATCTTCTTGACAATAAAAATTTGATTATAACGAATATCCATCTAGCATACTTAGGTATTGAATCCAGCAGAATCTATTAACATTTCCGCCACAGGCATAGAGTATTGATCTTTGGGGGTTGCAGTATTGAGATCCCTAAAGTCTATGCATATTCTCAATGAACCATTTTTCTTAATAACAGGTACTATATTTGCTAACCATTCGACATACCTTGTGGTTCTGATGAATTTGCAGCGTAGCAACCTCTCGACCTACGCTTTGATCTTCGTGAGCTGGCTGGCGAACCTCACAGAATGCTGCTTGATGGGCTTCTTGCCATCCTTGATTGAAGTCTATGCTCCACTAACTCTCTTTTAAACCGGCATTTCATCATAGTCCCATGCAAAGCAATCTTTGTTACGTTTGAGGACTTGATCACTTCTTGTTTGAGGCTTGAAATGAGTTTCGGCTTATATAGGTGATTTTTGTGTTGATATCCCTAAATTTACTTCTTGAGTGGGTCCTGTGCCAACATCTTAGCACTTAATTTGTTGGATCCTTCTCGAAGCCCAAGGGTTCTGTATCATAAATGGCATCAACCTTTGATCCAAATCACCGGTGAATCTTTACCATTCCGAGTTCGTTTACTTCAAGCTGATGTTCTATTGCACCTCAAGCGCTTTCAATTCGTTCTCGACCATATAGGCGAAATCCTTTCGAAGAGAAGATTCGATCATGAGCGGGGTCTTGAACTCCCAGCTGGCGGCCGTCTTTGCGAAGTGCCGCCTCCTTCATCACCTTAATTATTTTCCTATCCCAATACATGCCATCATGGCGAAGGGTCATATAGTAATGTACATCTCTTGTTTCATTCGGTTCGTCACTTGGGAGTGCAGGAGCTATTACGGCGGATACTTGTCATAATTCCTCTTGTTAACTAGATTGATTGTTGTCATGAAGTAGCTGGTCCGCTTCGATGTTCTCACTATCCATCCTCTCTCCACAGGACTAACCTGGGTGCATCGGCGAAGGGGCTCACGCCATGAATCCACTCTCTTCCCAAGAGCAAGTTATAATTTGCTTTGGCTTGATCACCATGAACATAGTGGGTGCGGCTTGATCGAGTTAACTCCACTTGCACTACCCCGATGTTTGTCCTACCTTCCCTTCATAGTTGGATAAAACATGTTATGAGGTTTAACATCACCGTCTTGAATGCCTAACTTTTCGGCATGAATTTTGGCATCGGGTTGATCTGACCCCATCTACTAAGACCTTGTTCACCCCGTGGGCTCCAGCCTTTGCTCGAATGAACAGTGGCTTTAAATGATTCTTCATTGTGGGATCTGGGTGTTCGAAGAATGCGTTCTGCTCTTCGACCGCGCCATTATCCATTACATAATAACAGGTGTCGTGTTTCATCGATCAATGGTGTCTTCTTCTTCATGTTCTTCGATTTCGGTCTCTGGCCGAATTCGGATGAGTATCTGAGATACCACATTGCAGTTCAGGTTAAGTGAGGATTCCCCTTCTGATTCGAAGTTATCTGTAAGCATATCCTCATCTTCTTGTGGACTTGGAGTGTATTCTTTTGATTCATCTAGTTTTGTTTCAGAAAAAAGCCTCCTACTAGCGGAGGTTTGTCTTGAGTTACTGTTTGTTGTTGGTTGATTGGTGCTTGGCGCTTCTTTTTGTTTGTCAAACGCTCCTTTATCGCTAAACCTTCCCTCTCACCTTTCGATTCCGCTGCCTTCGCCATTGGGATCTTGACATGGGATTCTTACCTTTATAATTTCGACCTCGGTTCCTCCCTCTTTCTGTGTTGAATTGTCTCGGTATACCATGGCATGGCATTTAGCTCATTGTCCCATCTATCCTTCCCTTTGTTGGTTTTGACTTGCGACCATCTGCATTGGTACTTGGCGAGGGATTTTAAATGTCACCCTTGAGCACCCTTTGGATATGGGCTATCGGGCTTTCGTTGTTGTGACTACCATCGGCGACTCATTTGACCAACTTCCTTGTGATTCAGTGGGGTGAAGGAATCGTTTGCTCCGACCATGTTACGGTCGTATCTTCTGAACATCTTGGGCAAATCAAGCACTTGGTTGCCCTTTGTGACGATACTAAAATTCAACAAACTTTCCCGACTCTAGGGTAGCATCGAACAGTTGGTTGTCTTGGCGTAATTTACTCGATTCGAGCTCTTTGCTTTCGTTCGAACTCCATAGCAATCTGTCATTACATATGATCTTGCATCTTGGACAAAGCATCATTTCAGCATGTCCCTATGGCCACATGAGATATTGTTTTAGATTTGTCTGTGACATAACCATCCTCCATTTTGTATTTTTCTTTTTCGAGATATCTTTCCATTTCTGCATCTCGATGTCTCCCATGTCCACCATATTGACATCCATCTGGTCCCTCGTGCCATTATCTCCCATCACGATGGTTTGATGTCTTCGATCCGAATCTTTGAACTCTCGAGCGAATATTTTACCATATAATCAAATTTCCCCTGGGCTCCCCTAAGGTGTCCCAGTCTTTTCGAGGAACGTTACCATCTTTATCTTCCTTACGTATCATCATCTCCCCATCCACGATGGTTTGACATCTTCGATTCGGACTTTCGAACTCTGCGGAAAGAATATTTTACGGATAGTCGAACTTCCACTAGGTTCACCCAAGGTATCCCATGTCTCTTTTTGAGGAAGCTTGTTTTGTGTCTGAACCTTTTCGGTTTGAGCCTCGGGCCTTGAGCTTTGTGTCAATTTATTTCGGCTTTCACGACCCTCGTGCTTGGATTCCTTCGAAACAACGGTGGAGTTGGTTGACCGAGCTCATCGTTCGTGGGCGTCTTGATGACTCCATTGTTGACTTGACCAACACCCAACTCTCACTCTCGGTGCTTTCCTCTTTCAAGGTAGTGGCCCTTGGTGCCTTCCACCATATTGATGTCTCCCATGCTCAAAGGCTCGGAGTAGTTGGTGTCGCAATATCAAGGTCTTCATCCACCTTCATTTTGGTTTATCGGCAAACTTTAGTCGCCTTCTTTAATTGCATTTTGAATCAAGTCCACGAAAACACTTTGAGGTTTTGTGGCCTAGGAAACTATGATATTTACAAAATCCTCTTTTCTTTCTTTTGATCTAACGGAGGCATTTTGACATTTGGTGGCACAATTAATTGGCCATCTTTGACTAGTAAGTCGAAAATTTCATCACATTTTGTTATATCGAAGGTATACACCTTCTTTGGAAACTTATCATTTTTTTCATTTTCAACAATTTCTTTCCCTTTTGTAGGGACTAGGAGTTTACAAGAGTAAGGTGGAGCCTGTTTCAATTCAGCGAGATCTATTTCGATCTCCTCGAATTCGGGGTAGTCTTCACCTTCCTCCGTTTCGACATAGGAGACTCTTTCCTTCTTATTACTCTTAGAAGCCCTGGCCTTCTCGGCCTTTAGCCTTCGACCTGTCGAACCGTATCTGCTAAGCTGGGCCATGTCCCTCAAGTATTGAGTATCTAATTTCTTTCGAATAGAATAGTCCAAACCACCAGCGGCCATTTCGACTAACTCATGCTCAGGGACTACTGTGAAACATCTAGATTTCAAAGTCGAACTGTTTAAGTATTCATCTATGGTTCGTGAACTTCCTCTTAACACTTGCTAACTCTTTAGACTTATCTTGGATTGTCCCATATAGACTGTTCATGGAACAACCTTTCTAAGAGGGTCCAGGTATCTATGGATCCAGGGGGCAAAGTAGTGAACCATGTGAAAGCATTCTTAGTAAGGGAACTTGGGAAATATTTAATCCTAAGGTTTTCGTTATTGCTATGTCTCACGCCTCGGTTAGATACCTAGCTATGTGTTCATTGTTGACTCATTTGTATCCCAGCAAACTTTGTAAATTTAGGGATCTTGTATCCCTTGGCAAATCGGTATGGATTACATGATGCGCTATAGAGCGTAATTTGGCCTTCTAATTCTATTAATAGTTTTGGGCCATGATCCTTTCTATCATGGTGGTTAGGTTATTTTCCGCCAAGATATTGTCATGTCGAACCCTATGAACCACTGCATCAGCATCTTGGTTTCGACCTACAAGGACAACCCCTCTAGGTTGTTCTTCTCGAAACACTGGGACCTCTAGTCTGTCGACCCTTGCCCCTGGTTCAATAATTCCCCTTTGTGGTTCTTCTCGAATCCTTTGGGACCTCAAATCTTCGACCCTTGCTGGTGGTTCTATCAATTCCTTTGTGGTTCTTCTCGAATCAATGGGACATCTACCCTTTGTGCTCTTGCCCCAAGTTAACCCCTCGGCTGGCCTATAAGGTGGGTCATCGCAATCTGTTCTATGATAGGTGCGTTCGCTCGAACCAATGCACGGTTACGCCCACGCCTTCGGTGGAGAAGAAACTGCTATTCGACTCATATTGTCGGCGTTCTCTGTTTGTCGAATGCGTTTTGAACTATTGGGGCAAAGATTTCTTGCATAGTTTGTGCTAATACTCTATCATGTTATGGTTACTATCATCCATTAAGCGCCTAAAAGCCATTTGATTTTACGTGGTTAAGATGGGCGTACCATAACCTCTTGACCCTTAGTTGTTGTCATAAATTGATTAGCCCAGAACGACCCTAAGTGTGGTGGCGTTCGACGTCGAAGTTTGTAAACTGCCATAAAGGATGTTGGCATTCCATCTGGAATTTACGGGTCTAATCTTGTAAACTAAATGGTCTAGTTGGTGGTGGGGTAGCGAAATGGGTTTGTGCCCACACGGTGGGATGAATCCCAGGATACCCGATGGTTCTGTACTACCTAGGATCGAATTGTTTGTTGACATGCCACTTGTTCCATTCGCCACCATACTATTAGTAGAAGATGCAATAGATTGTGTGTTCGGGGATCGTATTGGGCGTCCTGTCGAAAAGCAGGCGCATTAGTGCTGTTCCATGTGGGCGTTTGTTCCCTTGTGGGTTATTTGGATCGACATCCTACTATTTCGATTTCTTACGGGTAAGGGTTGGTTCTTGTTAGTTATTCTACCACTCTAAGGTTCATATACTAATGAACTTTGTTTACTCGGAAAAGAACCTTTTAACAATAACTAAGTTTTTATCGTTAATTTTAATTAGCAACAACCAATCTACGTCCCCTGGGCGTGCCAATTTGTTCACGGTGATTTACGGTGAAACAACCGCTAGTCCTCAAACTATCAAACAAGCGTTATGATTGTTGTTTAATCCTTTGGTAACTTGCGGGATCGACTAGATTGATCCTATGGGGTTATTGGTCATTTGCATAAACTTAAACTCTTTGGTTAACGTTCAAGGCTTATTTTAGATGTTTTATATATCTCAAGTATATTTCGATTATGATATTCAATAAATTAATAACATAATCAAACAAAGCAAAATAAAGATAATTTGAACATGTAAGGCATGGAGACTTGATTGCGAGAAAGTATGTAAGTGCGGGGAATGTTCAAATGACTTGTGAATGTAAAAGATTTTCAAAGTATAACATGAGATGTAAAAGGCAGAATGTAAAACAAGTATGTAGAAGTTTTCGGAAAATAATAGCATGAATGTAAAGGTTTACGAAAAGTAAAAGGCTTCAAAGCGAAAGAAAAGCGTTTAGATGCATGGAAAATTAAATGACTTTGAATATAAATGATTTAAATGACATTTATGCAAGATAAAGGTAAATTGGAAAGATAAAGATACATTGTTGAAAGATAAAAGTGGTGCAATCATCGTTACATCATTCGTGCATTCGTTTCCCTATCCATGTGGTATTTTGAATATTCTGAATTTAGTACAATAGATATGACACACGAAATCCTAACACTAAGACTTCTATTTATACTATTACGACCATAGCGGTCGACTTATGAAACTTGCCACGTTTGGACATGCGAGATACTATGCCTCTCTAGCCTCCACGTCTTGAACCGTTTTCCAGTAGCGCATATTGAACGTCCATTCATCCAGCTCATATTTTGAATTTCAAATATCTAAAGCGCCTTTCGATTCGAGCAGCCTAACACCATGCTTCCACCATTTGAAGCTCCTTCACAATTGCTACTCGAGCCCCAGTTTCAATATCTTATTCGGTGATTCCTTCATTCCAAACCATGACATTTCCTTCATTCTAGTGAACACCGTTATTGTTTCGTTTGAATTCAATGCTCCCTTTTGAACCATAAATATCAAAATCTTGACCAACAGAGAGGTCTCCCAATATTGAATTTCCGATTCCACATCTTCTAGAACAATCTTCACAACGGTTTTCCTTCCATAATTGTTGGTGCTACGAATGCAAGCTCCTTACCATTCTTTGTCCTCCGATTGCCTTTGATAACATCTACCGGAGCTTTGTTGCACCATTATTCTCTTGATCCACTTTATTCGATTTTCCATCGCACTTAGGGTTTCTACAAACCCTTGAATTTGAAGTTTTTCTCGCCGCCATCGTAATTCACACCCATCTTCTCCTTTGCCACCTCTCTCGGTTCCTCCACATCCTCTCTTGCTACCTCTACACGCATTTTGTCTCACGGATAGGAATCTCGCCACCGTGGTGACCTTGTTAGGTGGTCGCCCACACGTTTCTTCAATGTCGATCCTCTCACCATTCGACCCAAAGATTAGATATGAATCATCTTCACATTTATTTTTATTAATATTTCTTAGAAAATATTTTTTTAAAAAAGATTTATTAAGAAGAAATTTAATTTTTAAATGAAATATATTTAAAATATATAAAATTTATCGATTTAAATAGTTCATTTTATTTATTTAATTTAAAATTAATCATTATTCATTTTAGAATATTTATTTTTAAATAAATTTATTTTATCATTTTGAAATAAATCATAATCCATGTATAACTTATATGATTTTAATATGTTTTTAATCATAAATCATAAATTGATATCAACAATAATATTATGCGGATGTCGTTTCAAAATATAAAATTGGATTGGGTAAATCATAAATTGGTACCAAGAATGGTATGTAAGGAATTTTTTATTTCTCTTTTTAGAAATTTATTATAAATTGGTATAAAAAATATTTATCTTTTATCATTAATTTTTAATAAAGAAAATTAATATACAATTATAACCAATTAAAAGAAAATGTTATAATTGAGTTTTTTATAACCAATTAAAAAAAATATATACTAACAATTTATAAAAAGTAGAATCAGATAAACATATTAAATTATAACCTTTTTAATTTATTTTATGTTAATTTATTTTTTAGCTATTATTTATCAAATCATGTTTAAACTTTAGAATGCAAATCATGTAAAGAAATTATATTAAAAAAAATTCTTTATAACTTCTAATATTATAAAATTAAGAAATAAATAATAATTATGAAGAATCATTTAATTTTTAATTCAATATTTCATTCAATAATAAAATTTCGTAAATTTCAATATTACATTAAATACATAAAAGACTTTCCATCTTCCCATGCAACCTTTCAGATTAGTGTAGAAATATCAATTCTCTTATTTTAAAGTGTAGTATTTGTGCTAAGTTGCAATTTGAATTAAAATGTGTTTTACTATTGATTATTGATCATAATTATTCATGGACATTTTTAAAAGGAAAAGATTCTAATTAATTGGAGAAAATATTATGTGTTAAAAAAAACCGTTGAACATATGGACTAATTTGTTGTGTTTATATATAGTTTTAGATCGTGTTTGATGTATTTTCATAATATACTATCTTAGTTTTAAAATAATTATCATTTAAGGTTTTTGCATCAAAATCTATTAATATAATAATATTGTTTTAAGATTACAATATATTTGTACACATAGATTAGTAAATATAATAATATTGTCTTAAAGCATTATACTTTATTAAATTAATTTTATTAATGTGTTGTGCAAAGATCAATAAATATAATAATATTGTCTTAAGAAACTATATTTTATTAAATTAACTTTATTAATATGTCAGAAGTAATATACAGAATAATAATTAAAATATACGATTAAAAATAATTATTATTATTTTTACACAACATTTATTTTAAAATAAATTTTATTTGATAAAATGACAGTGATTTAAAAAAACAGTGATAAGGGTTATCTTTTTAGTTACTAAAATGTTTAAAATGTTATGTAAAATATTTTTTGAAAACAGTAGTTTGAACAATCTTTTAATATATGTTAGATAGTAGATAATTGTCATTGCCTTTTTATTTGACACAAAACACATTGGTCCAGCTGTTACTTTGTTCCACAGCTGAAATGTTCAGCTGATTAGATACTAAGACTTTTTTCCTTATAATTCTAAGTGGAATTACTTTGTTCCCAATATCTCTTAAGCCCGCTTGACTGCCCGGCCTTCCCCAAGGATACATCCTTGAACAAGACTGCTAAGAAAAGTAATTATATTAGGGTTTTGAATAGATTGAGTGGTTCAGTTAGGGTATTTGTGAATAGGACTAAGTTTCTCATTATATTGCAATAAAGATTAATTATCCTTCACAGAAGCTAGTTGATGTTTGAGTTAAGAAAATTGTCAACTTGCTTGGTTTTCCTAATTTTGTTTCAAATGTAGATTTCAGGTTCATGTCAAGGGTTTGTAAGAGCTTGCAAGAATCCTTGGAAACTAAGTTGAGATTAAATTAAGTTTATCATCCACAAACAGGAAGTCACAAAGAGGGTTATATGGTATTTTGAGAATTTAAAGAGGGCTTGTGTTTTTGGTGCAACAAGGAAACTGGATATTTACTTGCACTAATCAAAAAATAGTGCAAGTTAATGCGTTATTGTGCGACATTATTATAAAAGACAATGGTCTTGAATAATATGATTATGTATTTGATATAGTTTTTCGTGAATCACTAATTATTTTTAGATTGCATGTATTCACCTTCTATCCATTATTCAAGATCTACTATTCAAATTAACCGTAATTCAAAGTAATTGTATTCAAACTCAATTTAGATGCCAGGAGTGTAGAAAATGGAGCTTAGAATGAACTCAGAACAAAACATAATGAATGGCTGGGTGACGTCAGTTACATAATAGTCATAACAGAATGCGGTGGTAAAAAATCCCAAATCATATGTTTTAAAACAAAATTGTAAAACGCAAAATATAAAAAGTGTATGTCTCATGGCCAGTCCCAAATGGTAAAGGCAGCGACGCCGCTCCACAAGGCAATGGAATATGAGACAACACCAGCGGAGATACCACCTATCAAGGTGGCGCCGTCAACACAGGAAGCGTCGATATATGACGGTTACTAGAAATTATGCAAACACTTTTCAGTTTGCTCTCAAATAGTACTGAGATTCATCAGAAATCCCCCGTCCACAAATCACTACCAAAACTACACCAAATTAAAAATCAATTCACAATTTTCTGCTCAGTTAATAGAATTGTCATTCTCATTGATATAAAATCTCTGAAGTCTGACATGTGAATTTGTTCTTAAATCATCATAGCAGAAAAGATAATCTGAAACAATTTAAATTACTGAAAAAGCTCTCATTATAATGAAATTTCTGTTCATACTTTGAATCAGAATAGCGTATACCCAATAAAGCAGAATATCATAGAGCAAACTCATGATGTAAAGTTTAATAAAATTTATAACAAAAAACAAACAAAATTTAATGAAGTTGTTTGAAACAGAGATCAGAAATTGGAAAAGGTTGTCTGTCACGGTGAATCAGAAACACGGACCAATGTAAACATCATCATGTCTCTTATAAAGAAGAACATCAAAAAATACTAAAATACTAAAGTGAATCATCAGAGACTTAAATACTAGGAATCATGGAACGAATCCATCATATTGTTGCAGTTATTTTCTCATCATATGATTGAATCAACAAATCAACAAAACAAAGAATGAAAATCCCTAAGATGAATACGAAAAAACAAATTAGACAAATGAAACAATATATCACCCAAGAAAAAACTGTTGAAAAATTGAAAACCTAGAAGCTGTAAGATTTCTGAGGAGGAGATGTTTGTTGTGTCAATTTATAAACATGGTTGGTGGTTTCAAGAAAACAGCAAACCCTAATATTGAAAGGAAGGTTGCTAATGAACCGCCGGGTTATGATAAATTGGGCCTTTGAATATTTCATACCTTGTGGGAAATTGCTATTAAAACCACCATAAAGTTATACGTTTTCAAACTTTCTACTAGCACCACCATCTACTAATCACTCTAATATCACCTTCACGACTCACCTTCTTATACTACCACCTAAATTTTTTCCAATCATACCTTAAATATTTGAATGAAAAGAGCTTTAAGATCATAACATCTCATTATTAATTCTTTGCAATTCATATATATTCTTAATTTCAAACATATACTGAGAATTATAATTTACAAAATTGGTTTATTGGTTTATGGTGAAGTCTTGGATTTTAAGAACATGTTATTCTAAATGTTTTGGGATTGAATTTTGCTAGGTGCTAAAATGTTGGGTCAATCAATCCAAAACTTTGTTGTGGCTTAAAATGGAACACTCACAAGTGGACGGTAGAATTAATTAGTTGAAAAAGTTAGATATTAAACTTTCAAAAAAGATTAAGTTACAAAAATCATATTTTTTATATGTACTTTTATGAAATATTGTGATCTAGACTCTCATAATATCAACAACCTCAATTCACTCACCTTCGACCACATAAGGTGTATAAAGAGACATAAATAAGGTTAGGCAATGTGCAATAGATGTTAAACATTAAGGCTAACTCAACATGTCCTTTAACATCCTCACTAATGATTCCCCATCATGTTTCATAGTGGAGCAGAGGCGTGCAAAGCATAAAGATGACAAATCCTAATTGGGAGATGTTCATGGGAGCCTTTCAAAATAAGCTCAAAGATGATGCATAACCGATTCAGCAAGATCTGTTGTTTGTATATTGCAAGCCCTAAACGTGTCGCCGCCCCATACGATCATGCCAAAACCATAACGACCATTCAGAGCATCAATATCCATGATACTTATTTTGGTGTCTTAAATGGGCCTCATTTAATTTTAAGCCACTTTAGAATTTGTAAATATCCATACCACTTATACAAAAGTTTAAATTGGGTCCCACCAACTCTATTATATAAGATTTAATCTTTGTAAAATATAAAGAAAAAACTTAAGACACGGTAGTATTATTTGACCATGGTGGCTTTCTTATATCATGCTTTTGGATGCAATTATCCATACCATTCTGACAAGAGTGGTACATGTAGGCAAATACTACCCCCAATATTTATGCTCTCATTATTCATATTAGTTGGTCTCATCTCCCATTGTTTTAGAAATAATAGGTGTCAGTGCGTCATTGGTTAAAGAAATTATTATTATCTTTTTATTTCACTTAATTTTTTTTGACCAATTGACAGGTACATGTACCACATAAAAATAACGTGACACATAAAAATTGGAACGTGACATGAGGAAAAAAAAAGGGAATTGTGATTTCTCTTTTTTTTTTAAAAAAAACTATGGACCATAGTGATTGAATGCAGATTGGGCCTTAAGGTGTTCAATTTTGCACTCCTTTCCTTTTAGGCCCAAACGCTGATTTAATTGATTAGGCAATACATTTAGATGTCGGTTCCACTTGCTTTGTACATCAATAATTTATATACATAGTCAATTTTGCTTTCGATTTCGATTCTATCAACTCATAAAAAATACAAATAAATAAGTTTCTAACATTTTAATGTTTTAGGATATTTTTGATATTTTTGTGAATTTTTAATAATAAATTTCATTAGTTTTTAGTCGATTTTCGATAATATGGTTAGGAACAATTTTTCCATGATACCATGCACATTTCGATGCGATTTTTCTTATACGTTTTGTTTGAGATCATTTAATATTAGTTAATTCTTGACTTGTAAAGTCTTATACCTAGGTTAATATACTAGTTGCTTAATTCTCAAGTTTCGATTATGTTGTGTTGTTTAAAGCATGTTTCTCCTTTGTCATTTGAATTGACTAGTTGTAGGAGTATGATCACGGTGTGTTTCTTAGAAACTTTAAGACATTTTGCCAACTTAATTGTAGATAAGCGTAAACCTAATCTTAGGGTTGTAAATAGAACCTCAAAGCTAACTTTTAGTAGTTTAACTCTTAAGAACTAGTTTGGTAATCGTATAGTTTTCTATGTTCTTTTTGCATGTTTGTTTGCAATCTTGTCCTCTACCTTAGGGAGATGTTTAGGTAAGCATTAGCATGCGTAGTTTCTTCCCACATTAGGAAGTTGTACTTCATGCCTCGATTTCTTTGTGAATAATCGCTTTTGAGCTTTGTGCTTCCGATGAGCACTCCACCTTGTTATTTCTGACACTTTATTTCATGTGTGAGGTACATTGAGCTTTCGTACTTGATTCAGATGCGCAAGATATGTATCTTTTGCTTGCACACATGTGTTTGAATTCTATTGTCTGCATTGCTAGCGTTCTCCTTTCGTGCAGGTTATGTGATTAACTTAGATACGCAAGATGTGTATCTTTTGCTTGCACACATGTGTGTGCATTCTATTGTTTGCATTATAGCGTTATCCTTTCGCGGTGTTCTATTTGATTTAGATGTGCATGATGTATCTCTGGCTTGCACACATGTGTGTGCATTCTCTGTCTGCATTGTTAGCGTTCTCCTTTCATGTAGGTTTTATAATGGATTTAGATGCGCATCATGCATGTCTTCAGCTTCTGAGACATGTGTGCATTTATTATCGCATTATTAGCGTTCTCCTTCGTGCGGTGTTTTGATTTGGATATGCAAATGTGTATCTTATGCTTGCACATGTGTGTGCATTCTATTATCTGTATTGTAGCGTTCTCCTTTCATACAAGTGTTCCATTTAGTTTAGATGCATAATGCATATCTCTTGCTTGCACACATGTGTGTCCATTATATTATACGCATTGTTGGCGTTCTCTCCTTTCATGAAGGTTTTATGATGGATTTAGATGTGCATCATGTGTCTATGTCGCACACGTGTATGTGTGCATTCTATTGTCTGCATTATTAGCATTCTCCTTTCGTGCGGGTGTTCCATTTGGTTTAGATGCACGTGATGCGTATCTCCTTCCTTGCACATTTGTGTGCATTCTACTGTCTACATTGTTAGTGTTCTTCTTCCATGTAGGTTTTATGATGGATTTAGATGTGCATCATGCGTGTCTGGCTTGCACATATGTGTGCAATCTATTCCTGCTTGTTAGTGTTCTTCTTTCGTGTAGGTGTTCCATTTGGTTTAGATGCGCATAATGTGTATCTCCTTGCTTGCACACATGTGTGTGAATTTTATTGTCTGCATTGTTAGCGTTCTCCTTTCATGCAGGTTTTATGATGGATTTAGATGCGCATCATGCATGTATTCTAGCTTGCACACATGTGTGCATTCTATTGTCTGCATATTAGCATTCTCCTTTCGTCAAGTGTTCCATTTGGTTCAGATGCGCATGATGTGTATCTCCTTGCTTACACACATGTGTGTGCATTCTATTGTCTGCATTGCTAGCATTCTCCTTTCATGCAGGTTTTATGGTGGATTAAGACGCACATTATGCATGTCTTCTGACTTGGACACATGTGTGTGTACATTATATTGTATGCACTTTTAGCGTTCTCCTTTCGTGCAGGTGTTCCATTTGGTTTAGATATTTATCTCATTGCTTGAGCATATGTGTGTGCATTCTATTGTCTACATTGTTAGCGTTCTCCTTTCATGCAGGTTTTATGATGGATTTAGATGTGAATCATGCGTGTCTTCTGGCTTATATACATGTGTGTGCATTCTATTGTCTGCACTGTTAGCATTCTCTTTTCGTGCAGGTGTTCCAATTGGTTTAGATGCGCATGATGCGTATTTCCTTGCTTACACACATATGTGTGTGCATTCTATTGTCTGCATTGTTAGAGTTCTCCTTTCATGCGGGTTTTATGATGGATTTAGATGTGCATCATCGTGTCTTCTAGCTTTCACACATGTGTGTGCTTTCTATTGTCTACACTGTTAGCGTTCTCCTTTTAATGCGGTGTTCCATTTGGTTTAGATGTGCATGATGCGTATCTCCTTTCTTGCACATGTGTGTGCATTCTATTGTTCTGCATTGTTAGCTTTCTCCTTCATGCAAGTTTTATGATGGATTTAAATGTGCATCATGCGTGTCTTGGCTTGCACATATGTGTGTACATTCATTATGCACTTGTTAGAATTCTCATTTTGTACAAGTGTTCCATTTGGTTTAGATGCATGATGCGATCTTTTCTAGCTTGCACACATGTGTCATTCTATTGGTTGCATTATTAGCGTTCTCCTTTCATGCAGGTTTATGCGTATCTTGCTTACACACATATGCGTGCATTCTATTGCCTGGACTGTAACTTCGTGCAGGTTTAGTTGCCTGGGATGTGCGACATACACATTCTGATCATGCTTTGATGCCTTCGTGCATTACTCACCGGTTTCTTTTATTTCTTGATGGTAGTACTTGAAGTTTTTTGGAGTATTTCTAGCTTGCTTTAGCTTTGTGGATTGTTATCCGTTTGGTATTTGCTATACCTTTTTTTATTGCATTGTTTTACCGCTTTTCTAAAGAGCATGAGAAGTTGGGATTTACCGCTTTTTCCATGAAAAGTAGGAATAGAGATGCATGATGGGGCTTCCGTAGTTTGAGCATGTTCAAAAACCCCTATGGTTTATTTAAAGACCCGTTTAGGGCGACTCTGTTTGCTACTTGTGTTTGGTTTGTCTAAAGTCCTCTTTCGTGCATAGGGAGGCGCTTTCGGTCGTTTGTTTACTTTTATGCTTGTATAGGTCAAGACTGGTTAGGCAAACCACTAAGCGGTACCACCAAGAAAAGTACCATGTTGATGATATCTCGGTGTTGTATGTGATGATGGTATGATGGGCACACGAAAAGGTTGCAATCAACCCCCACAGTTCTAGTTCATGTCACCAACTCAGCGGTGTGTTGCCTTTATCGAGTCAATAAAAGTGGAAGAGTTCCTATTTTGACTTTTCATGCCTTCTATTGGGGTTCACATTTATTGCTTTGATACCCGCACTCATATGTTCTTCACATTTGATAATTCATATCATGTTGTGATACACTTTCTTGGGAATCGAATCACCGGCCGGTATGCTCGTTCTGCAATGGCTATAGGATTTCCTTCTTTTCCTGTGCATGTGTGAATCATTTGTTTGTGCATTGCATTGTGTCTGTGCTTCTGCCAAAGCACTTGTTTGCTTAATCCCTTCGCATCTCTTGGTCGTCCAACTAAGGTGGATGTTAGGATAATTTCTCTAGGTTTGCTCGGCTAGGATAATCTCGAGCTTAGACTCCTTTATCCTCCACCATAGGGCCATCTTTGCATGATAACATTAGAGTAGAATAGTTAGTCTCCTTTGTTTTCTAGTTTCTTTTGCATCCTTGCATGTAATAAAACTAAAACTTGTTTTCTTTTCTTTTGAAAATTAAAACAATTAATAATGGTTCAAAACTCCTTTTTAAAGGTAAAAGCAACCAACCTCACTTCAAACCTTTTGTCTCTGGACTTTCTTTTCTTTTAAAACCTTTTCATAAAGGGTGTTCCCTTTCAAGTCCAAAAAAATTGCTAAATGTGCGAGCTGCCGAGCATAAGACTTCTTATAGCTGCAACACCAAGCACGAGTTGCGATTGTAAGGATGCGGAATCGAACTTCCCATAAAAACAATTATAACCCACCAAAACATGTGAGTCGAACTACGACGCTCTGACTTTCCCATTGCACGGGGAAATACGTAGACATCTGATCACGAGGTTGTGATCGAGCAAAACTTTGTAAATACTTATTTCTTTTTCCCGTGTTTTATTTATTTTCCTTCTTTCACATGCATTGTAGCGATTAAGCGATAGATAGATATAACACACCTTTTAGGTAGAAAGTAAAAGTGGACACCGTAGAGTACTACGGGCGCGTGGGGTGCTAATACATTCCCCTCGCCTAACAGACTCCCTTACCCGATCTCTTGATCGTAAGACCATGATTTCTCCCCCTTAGGTTTACTCGATGTTTTCCTTTCTTCTCGCGGGATAAACAACATTCGATGGCGACTTTATTGATATTTCTATCCGATGATGTTCAACCAGGTAGTTTCAGTATTATGACAGATTGAACTAAGTGATTTTGTCTCTAAAAATCTATAAAATCATGACGTGTATGTTTGGATTGACGGTGAACATAATTGATTCTAGTAGAATTGAGTTTGGTAGAATTGAGTTTAATATAATTGAGTTTAATATAATTGATTTATGTTTGAATACTAGCATGTTTGGACTGACTTTTGGAACACTTAAAATCAATTTAGAGGTATAGAATTGATTACGAGGATTTTAAGGTCTTTGGTTTATTAAAAGCAAAATTGAGGTCCGTTTGTTTTGTTTTTTTAAAATAGTTTTTATAGTGTAATCTTATTTTGTGTAAAAAAATCAATTTTTTTATGAAAGCTCAAAATAAAGTTTTGTTTGAATAATTATTCTTAAAATGTTATTTTAGATGATTCATCATTTAACGGAAAAATATTTTGACATCAAAGTTTCAAAAATCACTTAATTTTGAATTCTTCAAATAGCCTTTCATAAAAATCATTTTAAAATATTATTTTTTAAAAATTGTGATTTTGACTATGTTATGATCTTCAATAATGTATATTTATGTTATAGGATATCAAAATTATTCTCACAATTTAGAAAAATAAATATAAAAAACTTGTAATATTTTGAAATCAGGTTTCATAAAATCCATTTCGAAAATAAAAGAAAAAATCCATTTTTAAAGCTGAAACAAACTGACCACGATTCTGCCTCTAAAATTGATTCTACGAGTTAGAAAGTGTAGCTTCTGCCTTCAGAATTGATTATGAATTATCTATAATATAAGAAAAGTAGATGTTCTGGAAAATACCAAAATAACCTTTTCTCTTTGTCCTCCACATCATTAATGTAGGGGTATTTTATATCTAAAAAATATTTTTTTAACCAAATTGTACTATTAATCCTAACTCAAATATACTTATTTTTAATTGTGTACAAATTGCAAATTCATATGATTTTTGTAGTTCACTTACAACTAAATAATAACTAAAAATAGTATAATTTTTGAATTTCAAATCATTTTTCTTTTCCCAAGACATAATTTTTCTGTCCTCTCTAACCCTTTCTCATCACATTATTTTTTCTTTTTCTTCTCAATCTTCCTCTTTTTCAAACTTCTCTCTCTTTCTTTTTCATCTATCTCTTTCTAAATCATCTCCCTTTCTTCCAACTTAAAGTTTTCACACAAATCTCTATCATCTCTCAGAAACAAAAATCAAATGCATGGATCAAAGTGAAATCAAGAAGGATAAAGATATTAATCCAAACCAATGATCGACTATGGCTATGGTGTTTCGGTGATTTTTTGATTTGTTGATTTTTACATTAATCTTTATAATTTTTACATAATATTTAAACTACGATCCGCTTTGTATTTACAACTTCTTGGTAGTGATTTTTAAGAAGAAAGTGTTGATTTTGTCTTTTATTTATTATTTAGATCTAGAAAAGTTTGTGGAATGATTTGATTTTAAACTGACAGATTTTTCTAGCTTCTATGGGGTGAGGGGGGATGGTGGAGTTAAGTTTTAGGTGCAAAATGTATAACTTGGTAAGTCGACGTCTTTTTCTTCACCAAAAAACATTTTATCTTCTACATTCAACTTTCTATACATAACATATGCTTTGTTGTTTCAACTTCCAATTCCAATATTTTTTTTGAGATTATGAAGGATTTTTTTCGTTTTTCTAAAGGAAGAATCGCTTGAATGTATGAAGATGGTGGTGAAGAATAATAAAGGAGGTAAATATTTCTAGAAAATAATTGGTTAGATTAAAAATTAAATTCTAATTTTAATGGGTATACGGTATACCTACTTCATCTCTTAATTATTTTAATTTTTGACTATTTTTAGTACAATATATTATAAAATATAAGATATAAAATATAAGATATAAAATATATTATATTAACTTCATTTTATCACGTTGTAGTATAAATTTATAGGTAAAATATTTATAAAATATTCATTCAAAATAATTATATATATTTATTACTAAGTATTATAATAATGTTTTTGCAGATACTTACCTTATAGATATCAATATGACATAAATGATAAGGGAAGCAATGAAAAGAGTTGTTATCACTATGTAAGAATTTATGATTTTTTGTTGATTTTCTATTATAGATATGTATATAGTGAAATTAATGATTTGTCTTGCATTTTTATTTTGCATATATATTTCATCAACTACATCTCCAAAAGTGACAAGATTTGGAGAAGAAGTAATGGAAGAATAGGAATGAAGTGACAAGATTTGGACAAGAAGTAATGGAAGAATAGGAATGATGATAACACTCAAGAAATTATATTGATAAAAACACAAGATATGAGGTTTATGTTTTAAAAAAATAGGGAACATTTTTCTTAAAAAGTTGGTGGACTCCACCGATGTATTTTGACTTTATTTTTTAATTTTGATTTTTCTTTCTTTGATTTCTCTCCATCTATTCAAACTATTATTATTTCTCATAATTTTTTATAATTGCAAGAACTATGTTTTCAAACATCAAATTTTTTTCATTTCAATCAAAATCTTTTTCATAACCAAACTATCTCTTTTCCACAAACAAGTCTATTTTTCATACCATTAGATGTAAGATGGCAATCAAATCAAACAAAATATGTTTACTTTTCAACTTGTCACTTTACCTGTTTTCACAAATCTATCACTTATCATAACATCACTTATTTTTTTATAAACACCGAATAAAAATATATTTTTTAGAAAAAAACAAATAAATTATGGTTAATTTGTATTTAACAATATAAATCAATTATAATGCTCATAAATAAAAATAAATTTATTATTGATTCAAATATTTTATAACTAATGACAAACAAAAATAATTTCAAATAAGAAAAATATTTATTATTAATTAAAATGTTTTTTATCACGAAAAATATAGTGAGTATGTTTTATTTTGTTTGCTCATGTTTGCAAATTATGATGATATTTTTCACGTTCATATTAAATCATCATTACCTCTATATAATGTACAAGTATTTTATTAGAAATAAGGTTACAAGTGAGAGACTTCACTAACAACAAAATTGTATGCATTTATCGGTACTAGATAAAATTTATTGTTGGTTTAAATATTTTATATAAAAATTATACTTATGAAACAATTATATTTTCATTTAAAAATATATATGAGAAAAAATGTATTATTGATATAAATATCTTTATATAAGAAAATTCTGTTGATCAAAATATTTTTGTAAAAGATACATAAAAAATAATATTTGTTTACGGGATAAAATTTTATTATTGGTGTAAATATTTTTATATACAAAAATTGTATTTATGATCTAAATATTTTTATTCAAAATGATATTTAAAAAAAATGTATTATTAATCTAAATATTTTATATACAAAATTTACTATTGATCTACATATTTTATTAAACAATATCTAAACAAAATAATATTTATATATGAGAAAATTTATTATTGATCTAAATAGTTTTATATCGATGACAATATTTATGATTCAAATATTTTTATTCAAATACGATATCTGGGAAAATATATTATTGATCTCAATATTTTAAATCAAAAATTTACTATTAATCCATATATTTTGTAAAGATACATAAACAAATAAAAATAATATTTGTGGGGATAAAATCTATTATTGGTCTGAATATTTTTATATACAAAATTGTATTTATGATTCAAATATTTTTATTCAAAGATGTACCGGAAAAATATATTAATAATCTAAATATCTTTTATAAGATAATTTACTATTAATCAATATATTTTGTAAATGATACCTAAAGAAAAAATAATATTTATAGACGTAAAATATATTATTGGTATAAATATTTTTATATACTAAAACAGTATTTAGGATTCAAATATTTTTTTCAAAAATGGTATCTTTGATAATAATTGATTATTGATCTATATATTTTATATCGAAAATTTATTATTGATCAGGATATTTTTATAAGCGATACTTAAGAAAAATAATGTTTATATCGGGAAAATCTATTGATCTAATTATTTTTATTTAAGAAATGGTATTTATGACTAATTATTATAATTCAAAATGGTATATGAGAAAAAATCTATTATTGATCTAAATATTTTTCTTTCTATTTTAATCTTCTATTTAAAATAATATTTGTATCGGGAAAAAAATATATTATTGATTTAAATATATTTATATCGAAATTTATTTTGATCCAAATATTTTGATAACGATACTGGCAAAATAATATTTGTGCAGGGAACATGAAACCAGGGTTTAAAAACCCGATCGGAGATCAAAGCCGGTGAAGGTCTTTGAGTCAATGGGTTTATTGGTTGAACCACTGGATCACTGGTCGAACCGCATGACTAAACCGGATTAAACCGGATAATTCAGTTGATTAAACCGGCCTTTATAACAAAAGCGATATAGGTATAAAACTTGTCGAACCAGATGACTCAATCTCTACAAAATATAATTAGAACTATTTTTTTTTTTAAATATCATTTCATTTCATAAATTCACAATTTGATAATTTAAATTTAAATTTTAAATATTTTAAAAATATCATATCATAAATAAATTTACAATTTGATAATTTAAATTTAAATTTTAAATATAAATATCATATATAATCATATATAATAAAATAGTACAAAATTACAAAGTATAATTGCAACATAGTAGAATTGAATAATTTATAACAAAATAATTTTATTATCTACTATTTAGTTTCAAGGAGTAAAGATTATTTTAATATTAAGATATCCTTCTTCAATATCAAAATTATCTACAAAATCAACCGCATCAACAACATTTTCTTTATCAATAATATAATTAATTAATTTTATTTTTTATTTAAATATAATATTTTAATAAAATAATCCAAAAAAATAAAAATTTTAAATTGCATATTTTTTTAAAAATTTAAAAATTTTGAATAAAAAATTAAAAATACAGTTGAACCACCGGTTTTAGAAAACCGGTTTTTCCGGTTTTCACCGATTCTTGCCGGTTCTTCTGGTTCAATGACATTTCTGATCCAGCTATTGAACCAGGCCGGTTACCTGGTCGGTTCCCAGTTCGACCGGTCCGACCGGCCGGTCCGGTCCGGTTTTTAAAACACTGCATGAAACTATTTATTAAAATATTGATTATTAACAGAAAGATGAGGTTGCTGATCAAAATATTTTTTTTATTAATTATAAATTTAATTTTTTTTTTTTACGAGTAATCAAATATTTTTCTATTAAAATATAATCCATGTCGTCGGAACCCGCATAAATCGCACGGGTTTGTTACTAGTTTTATACTTTGAAATTTATTGTTCAACTCACTTTTATGTAAACGTATCCGAACATAAATCAATTATACTAAACTCAATTCTACTAGAATCAATTCTACCAAACTCAATCATGCTAGAATCAATTTTATCCACCGCTAATCCAAACACACCTACATTTATGTAAAAGTGTTGAATAATAAATCATTCGGGATTTGGAGAAAGAAACTACAAATTTTAGCTTCAAGTAGAATCAATTATAGAGACAAAATCAATTCTACTTTTAACAAGTCAAACACTTCAAAATCACTGTAATCAATTCTACATATCTAGAATTAATTTTGATCCGTAGAAGTGGAACCAAAACACACGATATCTAAAAATTATCAAAATACAATAAACTAATTCGGTTTTGAAGTCTATTAAAAAATTTATTTTGAGTAAATTTTTTTTCACGCGCATTTTTGAATAAAGTTAAAGGAGTGATCATTGAGATTTAATTTATTATTTTTAAAGTTTATTTTCTAAAATGTGTTTTTATTTTATAGTTCGTTAGATTCTGTTTTGGTAAAGCTAGTAGCGATAAGCGGTATCAAATAGTTGATAGTTGGTAGCTGATAAATTAATTTGAGTGTTTGATAAATTAGTTGTTATACTAATTAATAAATATAAAATAACATAAAAGGACACTCTTATTTAATAATTTCATAATTTTAATATATTTTTATTAAAATAATAGAATATAAATGGAAGAAAAAGTCATAGGTTAAGAACTACAAACTCAAAAATTACTTCAAATAACTTTTGAAAAAAAATTATAAATTAATAAAAAAAACTATAAATTAAAAGCTAAATCACAATTCTTAAACAATTTTTATTTTTAGCAATATAAACCGAAAAACTAAAATCTTTTTTTCCAAGTGTTACCAAATAGATACTTAGTTTTAAAAAAATAGATGACTTATCAAATTGTTAGTCGAATGAGTTACCTCTCCAATTCTAATTCGATTGGTCTAATCAATTGATGTGAATTGATTTTTTGAAAACTAATTGCAAGTTTGATGGAAAAATTAATTTGGCAAATACGATTCCTCTAGTATAGTAACATGCTATAATGTTATTTGTAGGGTTCATTGAAAGTGATGTATTTGTTGTCTTGATTGACTTTTGGTTTGCCGTGTCTTTTGTAATGCTCTTCATTTCTTGTCCAACTTGTGCTTACTATAGTGATATTTTCAAGACCTTACGATTTTCTTGTTTAAAAGAGAAAATTTTAAGACCTTACCATTTTTTTATACTCGAAAACTTTTATTTCCTCATTTACCATACTATAAGGGGATATGTATAGTACAATAGTAGTGGGGATAAGTATAAGAGGGATGTGGGGATATCTATAACAAGGATGTCAACGGGTCGGATCGAGTGTGAGTTTCACAATATTTAAATTTGCATATAAAATTAAATTTAAACTTGAATTCAAACTCAAAAGTTATTCGGATGACAAAATAACATCCACATTCATATCCGTTAGGTTCAGGTTTTTCATTCAAACTCGAACCCGCATCAAAAACACAAAAAATACAACAACAATATTGAAATTTGAAACACGTGAATTTCATCAAGGTCTCTAAAAAAAATTAAGGAATTAAATTACAACTTTCCATCAAGTTTGATAACATTAAAATCAAAATTAAAGTCTTTAACTATGAGAGAGTTGTAACACCCCAAAATCTAGATTTAATTATTTAATTGATTATTTGTGAATTATTGATTATTATATGTGTGGTATGTGTGGTATGTTGTGGGATAGTATAGACTAAGGTGTTAATTAGAAGAATGTAGATTTAAATAAATTGGTTTATTATTTAGATTTAAATATTAATTAAATATTATATTATGGTGGAAAGGAGGATAAGGGCATGGTGGTAATATATGATGATAAGTGAGGGTGTAGAAGAAATAACATAGAAAGGGTACAAGGGTTAAAAAGAGAAATAGAGGTTGAGATCAAACTAATGATCATAGACTTTGTGAGAACACGAAGAAGGTCGGGGCTTCAGAGAATCAAGAGGAGAACTATGTCGAAACCCAAAGGAAGAGAATCATTAGCTAGGAATTTAGGTAAGGTGTAATCTCAATATATTGTGATTGATAGGAGATTAAGGTAGATGTAGGGTTTTGTTTGTGTGATGATTTTATGAAAAATGTGAGAAATTGTTGATTGATGATGTTTGTTGATCGTAAAAATAGCAAGTGTACTATATTTATTGATGTAGTAATAATGGGATTTTCGCCAAGTATCGATCTCGAGGATTGCGTAGGAAATACTAAGTTAGATGATTTAATCAATTGAACAAAAATAATAGTTTAGAGTTTGGTGAGAATAAATCCTTGCAAAATGTAAGTTGACACAATATAAAATTGTCTTTTGTTTGATTAAAATATGCTAGGGTGAGTGTATAATTTGTCATGTAATAACCTTCACTTTTTGAGCTATTCAACAAGTTCATTAGCCTCAATTACCGATTCTTAATAGTATCTTTTCCTAATTCCTTAGTGAAAAAACCTTTAACCTTCTTTCCTAATTTCAATTTCCTTTAAATTAGTAGAGAGGTTAATCATTCAATTATCAAGAATTATTCGGTTATCATAGGATTACCCTAGTCCTAGGTGAAATCCTCAATAATATCATTATTTAGAAAACCTTAACATGACCATCCAACTCTAATGTGTTAAAATAGTGAAATTCTATGGTCCCATAGGGTCAAACTATGAATTACTCTAAATAATCAAATTGATGCATAAAGAACTAAAATGTTGATTAAAACAAAGAGATTAGTATTATTAACATAACAAATTAGGGACACCCCGTAGCATTGGGGATGGGGGTTAGCCTCTCATAGAATTCAAAAGTAGCATAATTAAAATATTAGATAAAGACATTACAATAGATTGGATCTTCGATGTTCAATTGCTCTTGCGCATGAAGAATTCTGCTTCAAAATCTGTTGAATCTCTGCTCTTCTATCGTGAATTATTCTCCCCTTCAAAAGTCTTCCTCCTTTGGTTCAAAACAAGTTTTTATAATGTTAGGTCATCCCTCAACAGTGCCAAATATCCAAAATACCCTTAATGATCCAAAAACACTTAAAACTTTAAATTTTAGAATTTGAGGTTCTTGGCCAACAGGGCCGTGTCACGACAACGGCACTCGTGTGGACCTCGCCCATCGCTCCAAAGACCACCTTCGCCTGCACTTCGACATGGGCGTTAGCTAACACGGCACCGCGTCGACCCTGCTTCTTTCTCCCAACCGCCTATGTACAATTTCCGACACGGGTCGTGTCTTGTGACACGGGTGGCCATGTCGGGACCTCAGAGCCTCCAATATTAGTATTTTGCACTTCTTTTGCCCCTATTTGTCTTGTTTTATTCCTCTGACCGTGACAACACTCAAACACACAACCAAAGCATAAAACACAGAAACAAGACCTCAAATGCTCAATAATTAAAAGAAAAGTCAACTGAAATACATGTTAAATATTCATGTAAAAATCACTGGTCAAACTTCCCCAAACTTAAATTATTTCTTGACCTCAAGCGACTATACAGGAGCTCATGAAAATTAAAGCAACCCGGTACGCATATGTGAAACTTCAGTTCACATTGCTCAGAAAGTAGTGCGCTCAACATTCACATGATGCAAAGATACCTCCCAAACTATGCTTCGTACTTAAGTTTTGTTTTTCCGATTTTCCTCATTTTTCATCCGTACACTCAAATTAAGGCACTTAGAATTATGATAATCACCACATGCACATGACTATCCAAGAACTTCACTTGTTCGGGCAACAAACGAGCAGCATTTGCTATCCTTTATGAATGATAAAATTTTCAAACCTTGCGGTTATATATTGTCCTTCATTTGGACGACGTTTGGGGATCAACCCCCTTTGGGCTGAATAACCTGATGAGGGCTACCCAACTTAGCAAGTCGGTTGCCTTTTACATCTTTTTCATTATTTGGTGCCATTTTTATTTGCTTCTCAACCAATTATACCTGCATGTGAATCAATTATGCGGACTATATAGATAAACTACTCGAGAGTAATTGCAGACTTACGCACTATGGTACAAATCTACACGTTGGACTCGTACCACTGTCACATTAGTCTGAACTTCCTACCCTCAAATAATCATCCTTGCATCTCACAATATTATTCCTAATATCATTGAAAGATAAGCTCTTGAGCAAAACAAAAATTTCAATCAAAATTTGAGAATTTCGGGAGAATATCTACTTGTGGCCTTACGCAACAATTAACATCTACCTAAAAAGTAAATAAACACAAACAATGCAATAAAACCTCCCCCAAACTTGAACTAAACATTGATCTCAATGTTTCAGACCAAACTCGAGAGAGGTGATTCACATAGGGTAATGTTGCACACTTTGATGTTGCCTCCTCGCTTTCACCAGTAGGCTCCCTCTTTATTAACTGCAAACAAAACAACAAAAAGAAAAAAACTAAGTTATGAAAAGCGCGGGTTGCTTCCTACGAAGCGCTTCGTTTAATGTCGCATGGCTCGACGGTTCTTCCTTTATGGGGGATACTTCCTCTTCCACCCCTTGTTGCTTGTACCATCAGCAACCCAAAACTCATCAAGATCAAAAGCATTAACCACTACGTGGTTCCCGTTGTTTCCAACTTCCATCTTCTCACCTTTGTATACCTTCTTATTTCTCTTCTTGCCTTCTTTACTGAACTTTGGAATTTTAATTGATGCCACCTGAGAGACTCTGCCTGAGACTCCTTCGGGGATTGATTTTGAAATTTTACTCTCTCCTTCTACTTTGATCATACCAACTGAAAATTTATTTTTTCACCGACTTACTTCTTGACTCAAATGTAACACCCCATTTCTACCGGTAATTATAAGGAAATCAGTGCAAAATTTTCAACAAACAAATGAGATGCCACATTTTCAACTTAGAACAACTTCATATGACCTTAATTAATTCGGATACATAACACCGGTTCAGATAAATTGATAACACTGATTTATTCTTTTGAAAAAACAATTTTTATTAATAAGCGACTTCACATAATTCAACTTATAATGAGATAACCTCATGTCCAACTCAAAACAACTTTAATGTAACGATTTTTTAATAACAACAACTTAAGATTCAACTACTAAAACAATAACAACAATTAAACAACAATCATTCATCCCCGAGTGCTACGTGTCGGAGCAACTAAAGCGACTTGGACTAACAATTAATTCTTCATTCTCGAATACATGCACATTACCAGTATAAAGACAACGGCGAAACAAATGGTGAGATATCTACCAATATAATCGAATTGATGATAAATAATATATTAGAATGTAGATCATATAATTCACCGCTTCACATAATCCAAACAAAAGTTATAACGACAACACCAACAACGATTACAACAACAAATATACTAACAATTAGCAACAACAATAACTATAACAATAATTATAATAACTATTACACATCTTATCACAATACCTGTCACATCAAACCGTTAACATAAATTCACTCAAAGTCATCAACAACGTAATAATAACCACGTCGTCAAAGCAACACAACACTTATCGCAACAAAATCATCAACAACAAACCCATTTATAATGTGACTCTTAACAATGCACATACATATGGTACCAGTGGAGTAAAACTCCTAACGTAATCATTTTCCAATTTACCAAGGCACAAGGCATAAGCCTTCAACGTAATCATTCTGCCCCTAACGGCCAACGTGTTTTGCCAATCCAGGCCAACATAATATGCAAATGTATGTATGCGACCATAACCATAATATCAACTCAATCAACGATGGAAACTCAACGACAACACACAACAACAACGTAATCCCAATTCAACATTGGCCTTAGGCCTACAGCGTAATCAACATATCAACGTAATCCCAATTAAACACCGACCTTAGGCCTACAACGTAATCAACATATCAATGTAATCCCAATTCAACACTGGACATAGGCCTACAATGTAATTAACACATCAACGTAATCAATGTAATTAACAATAACTGATGACTGGCTAAAAAGCGTACAACTTGATATCAACATGTCAACAGTAATTCAACACTGGCTATAAGCCTATAACTTAGTATCTCAACAGTAACACAATACTGGCTATAAGCCTACAACTTATTTATATCAATACTATTATTATAAGTCTTATTAATACCACTTACTACCAACATATTCTACCTCCATCCACTTAATAACCCACTACTAGTTACTACATTAATCTCCTAGTAACTTATTCTACAATTCAACTTATAATCATTCATATTGTTATTATCTAATTCTAGTGAACTGCTTATCAGTTAGAATTACTAGTATTTCGATTCTGCACTGCTGTCAACAACCATTATGCTACTGTTCATTCATTTTCAAATTAGTATATTAATTCTAGTCACTAAAGTATACTAGTAGGTGTTTATATCTACTTGTCCACAAAACTGTTAACTAACTGACTTCTACCATTTCAATGCTACCACAATACCCCAACTAACCAAAACTCTGCCTGTTATCTTCAACCATTTTATTCTTGTCAGTATTCATATAATCTACATAATCCAACTAAACCAACTTAATTTAATTGAACACCATACAACCATATTATCACTTTATTAATAAACTTTCT
The DNA here is from genome assembly GCA_021764765.1 of Vicia sativa. Lineage (NCBI taxonomy): Eukaryota > Viridiplantae > Streptophyta > Magnoliopsida > Fabales > Fabaceae > Vicia > Vicia sativa. The sequence continues at coordinate 223,130,797 of CM038792.1, forward strand.
ACCAATTTTAATTACTTATCTTAGTTGATTCTAATTGCATAGTACTTCAATTACCATAACCAATTTCCCTACTATTAATAATCATTATTTACTCAAGGGCATCCTACTATTACTTGAGTCGATCAACCAATCACCATTGACAGACCAATGAATCAGAAAATATTCTCCAAAATGACTCAGTACACGCCGCAATCTAAGATTGGCGCCGCGAGAATGACAGAAAGACTCAGTTCGCGCCGCGTCCACACGGCGCCGCGAACTGAATGGAACAGAAAAGGATTTCTACGCTGAGAGCTTCTCTCTAGCACCATCATCACTAAGTTTTTACATCCAATTCCATCATAGACCAAAACAAATTAACACAGTATAATAGCAGCAAAAAAAATTAATCCCAAGCAACATATATCAATTTATACAACCAACTTCATGGGCAACAACCAAAAATTTAGCATCAAACCACAACAATCAAAACACCAAAATAAAGGTAAATATATAAACCCCATCCCACATATCATCCATCATGTATCCCATTATAGAGTCAGAACCCCACCCTTACCTCTTTGGATTGATGGCAACTCTAAACCTTGATCAGATTTCTGGAACCTTGGCTCTAGCAACTTTCTTTGTTCTTGCCTCCTTCTCCAAAACCCTATTCCTTTTGCATAAGAACTACTACTTCTTATTCTTCTAATTAATAATATAATAATAAAATCCTCATATTATCTTATTGGGCCTAATATTTGCACCTCCAATTTGCTATTTACCATCACATAACTAAGCCCATAACTCTTTTATCTTTTACTTATTCCATCAATTTCATAATAATAATAATAATCGCAATATTCTATTATTATTTCCATAAATTAAAGCAACACACTCAATCGAAATAATACCACAATGCAACTTATTTCCATATATTATAATTCATCAAATTTCAAGAAATAATTCCGAAATAATTTAATTAAATAATTAAATTCAGCATAACTCTCCCACTTAGGATATTTTTGTCCTCGAAAATTCATCTGACACAACCATTCTCAACTTCGCTTCCAACTCTAATCCTTAGTTGCTTTTGGCAACACACCGATTACTACTTCTCCAACACTGCAACAACTCATCACGGTTTAAACCCAATGTCAATCATTCGACATCTCTACGACATACTTCATTAATAACTTATCAACTACTTCCACAAAATATCAACATCCATGACCACACATATATGTAAGTCAACCATCAAAATATCAACAACCTCATTCACATTGTCCTATCACTCTTATAGTGACATCAATGTCGCCAGCATAATAATTGCATCATATTATGAATATTATTCTACTTTCGTAACCAACAACAACATTACGACAACGAAACACAATCACTATCACTTCACTTAACAACTTAACTCAACGAAAACGCACAACTCACCATCAACCAACAACCATAGTAACATCCTAATAGAATTCAGAAAATTTACGACAACATACCTACACATCACGCTCAAGGTGCACAACTCGATTATCCATCTTCCTTCACTGTGCACTATCAAGATAGCAAGATGTCTATACCATCTAATACGCTTTGTCCACTATCAACAAGAGGACTCAATTTGTCAATAGATAGCCGACAATCATAATGGATTATAAACCATTGTTACTAACTATAATAATGTCCTTTTCCAACTTGTACTGAAGCGCCATACTCCAATAATTTCCAAAGTGGTTTCGATACCCTCACAACTTCCCTCTCACTCGATCTTGTCGATGAGTCACTAACATTCAACACTTACAAGTTCCACATAACACTCACTTAATTTCACATGAAGGTTCAGTATTCTCAAACTCGAGAATTTCTACTACACCAGTACATTCACTTCGGCTCGTCCCGGTTAAAATTTCAACAACGTCGTTCCACACGCTCTTGGCAGAAACCTCTCCAATTCTTCTTTTACTCATGCCACTACCTTGGCGTCATAACCACGACTTTAATTCCTCTTAAAAGCATCGTCCTCTAAAGGACATCTTCATTCTAATCACTAAGGGGTAACAATCAACTTGATTTTTGACAAAATTACTAGTCATTCCTGTCCTCCCTTTGCGCGCGAATCGAACAAAAGAAAAAGGTTTATCACAGGACAACATTCTCCCAACACGCTAACGCTAGATTTTCCATTCGGTTCTGTAATACGTGAATGACTTTGAGAATTTGTTTTGCTTTTATCGCAAAATGTTGCGGATAGCAAGAGTCGCCACCGACTTTTCTTTTATCAATTAAGGAAGGTGAAAAGAAAGGAAAGACCTTAGATTCGAGTAAGGGAGAAGGTTATGAAATGGAAGGTAATAGCACCCCTTTCCATCCGTTATCTACGGCTCTTAGTTGCTCTTAGATCATTTAGAAAAGCTCGTGTGTTTGACAAAATGTTTTGAAAAGGCATTTCGCTTTGACTTTGTAATGATTCATGTAGGAATGTATACAAAGTGTTGAAATATTTTGTTTTGAAAAGTGTTTGAACTTTGACAAAAGTGTGTGTGTGAAAAGTATTTTGATTGAGCAAGCAACTAAAAGTCTTATTACCTACTCAGAATTGGTCGCGTTGTTTTCGTTCCTTTAGAATAGCTCTATCCATACCATTAGTTGGTAGGTAACCCTATTCATTGGATGTAAGCGACATTCGAAGGGACATCGGATGGTCATAGAAGGCAACTTGTAGGAAGTATCCTAGCACATTCGAAGGGACGATCATCACTTTCGTAGGCAACAATCGAGGACGAGATCATGTATTCATAGGCGACATCGGGTCTATGATCTTTGTATCGGGACCGTGACAATATGTTAGCAACGGTGCTAGGATACCTACGTTCGAGGACTTGACCATTTAATCGAAAGGCAACGAGAGAATTACCCTAAGGGGGCATGTGTGAAGAGAGTGTCAAATTCAAATATGTTATCTTGCAATTAAGTGATCTATGTCCATTTTATCTTGCCATACACGCCAATTACTAGCGGTTTATAGGGTGCGGAAAATAAATTGGAAAGTAAAGCTGGAAAGTAAAGTCCCACACTATTACATGGCTTTGGGGCGACATAATAGGAGTGCAGTAAAAGTCCTAATTAATCTATTACATCCCATAGACAGTTACATAATATTGAAAAGAAAGCGAGAAAATCGTCCAAACGTTACAACTGTAGCGATACATAATCGAAAAATACGAAAATTGCATAAGAGAAAATGTTAGTAAAATATGATTTTGAATGAGGAAAAATATTTTAGATTAGTGATGACAATAAGATGATAGATAATTTTTTGGTAATTTTCTGAATCGATTTTGATAATTAAAAGCAATTAAAAGTCAATTTAATGGTTAATTAGCAATTAATTAAAATATGCATGCAAAAATATTAATTTTAATGTCAAAAATTAAATAAACATTTTTCTGATTAAAATGCAAAAGGAAAATATTTTTGGTGATTTTTAAATGCATGAGAGAATTGTTTAAAGATAAATTAAATTGAATGGAAAAAATTAAGAAAAATAAGAAAATAGAAAAGAGTTAGTTTGCAAAGCAGTAAAAAGAAATTGCCATGGCTAAGGATCGAACCCAGGTCCTCCTGGAGAAAACACACGCCTGCTTGCCATCTGAGCCAAGAGAACTTGGTGTTTGTAATCTGGAAACAATTGATTATAAGGGAATACGTGTCATAAATTGGAATTCAAACACAATCAACACGCGTGGGACCCAGGTGGTATGAATGGACGAATCAGAACGCGAAGAAGTGCCACGCATGCCTCGTCGGTCTCCGTTCCAGTCAACGACGCCGGAGCCCTAGCTCCGTTGTCTTCTCCGGCAGCAAAACCCAAACCCAAAAGTAAAATAAAAGCAAAGGGATACCCTACCCCTAAATCGACCATGGCGAGTTCAATGGTGGTGTCCGTTTGATTAAACGCTATATCGCCGGTTGAAACTAACAGTTCAAAAACCTTAACATGGCAAAATGCATTTGGACGTTCAAGCTCATGAACGATGGCCCAGATCTTGTCTATGATGTCTCATAATCACATTAGAATGATTAGTTTCGATTAAAACACACGAATAATAAAACACGAATTCAAGAAAAGTATGAATATATGTTCATGTATGGCTCGATTCAAGCATGTTTTAACCATGGTTTTGATGTGTACTTACTCAAACTTACCTCAGAACACAATGGGATGCTTGAGAGTGGTGGAAGTGGTGAAAAATCAAACTCGAATTTGCCAACTTTGTGAAAATTTGGAATTTAGGTTGCTCAGGCTAGGGTTTCGTCCCTTGGTCTTGTGAATGTTTGTATTTATAGAAGAGTGAAGCAAAGAAAGAAAAAGATATGCTCTTGAATGCAAAATAATTTCTCTTTCAAATCAAATCAAATCTTTTGAAATTTGATTTTCCTTCTTGCATGAGCTACACAATTTGGCAAGTTGTGTGGGTGGTCCTCAAGCTTGATAAAACCAACTCAACTTAAATTATACCTTGTTTTCATATTTTATTTAATTTAAATTTGAATTAAATGCTTTAAATTCAAAAAAAAAAAAAAAAATAGAAAGTGGTCGTGGCAAGGCATCAGTGGTCTTAAATAATATTATGATCAAGTTTGGATCATAAAATTATAGGCCCATTTGGAAAAATTGGATTTTGTCAGATATCTCTCTTTTGTGCAATTCTTCAAAAATGCCCAACTTGTGCAAGGCGTATTTTGCTCAATTTTAACATTTTTGAGTGTTCTTGGACTTTTAAAGCTATAGATGTCCTCTAAACAACTTCTTTGGTTTCATCTCAATTGAGTTTCCATGCTAACACTTCTATAAAAAGTTGACTTTTGTTGACTTTGAAAAGGACTGAATGTTTTGATCCATATCTTCAAAATGAGCATTTTTGACCTTTCTTGTGAGACATGAAGTTGTAGAGAATTGAATTCTATTCAAAATGAGAGGTAGTGGAAACATTTCTGATAAATTATGAGAAAGTTATGCTCAGTCAAAGTTCAATTGACTTTTCTCTAGAAAACCCTAATTTGGAAAGTTTGACTTTTGATCAAATCTTGAATTTTCTTGATGAATCATGATCAACCCTTGATAAAATGATGAATGTTACTTCAAAATATGGATGTTGACCAAAAATCATGAAGTTTGACTGTATGTTGACCACACTTGACTTTTTGTCCAATACAACTAATTTTCAACCATCGAGCAATTGTGCTGAGGAAACTTGACTTGTAGGGCTTGAAACTTGTCATGAGATTCTTTGCATATGCGAGGAGGCATGATGACCATTGGAGATGTTAAGTCCATTTTGATCCGAGAATTGCAAAACCCTAGTTTGGGTTGATTACTAGGAGGGTTTGTCGACCAACCTTGAGGAATCCTTGAGTATGGAGGTATGAAATGTCTTGAGGAGTAGGAGGCAAATTTTGGGGTATGACAAGTTCAATCTCGATCGAAACCCAACTATCATAGCTTATGACAACAATTACTACAACCAGTCATCCGTATGATATTACCACAAGTTATTCAACTTAATATCACGACGAAATCACTCAACCTTTATAACAACTTATTTATCATCACAAGAATCCCACGCACTGTTCACAACAATCTACTATATCGTCGCTTCAATGTCGACATCCTATGCAAGCAAATAATTAACAACTCGTAGTCCACCAACGCTAACACAATAAATTACTAAGTTCCATGTTATAATAATTATCCTTTTCCAAGACACTCTAATTTGCTAGACAACCAGAATCTTAAATCCATATTACCTTCGAATTCGAGGAATACTAAAGCTCCAACAACACTTAAACTACAGCCATCAGCAACATACAAAACTAAGATCTCAAAACCGAACACATCTGAACACTTAGCTTCAACTCAATTCATGCAGACAACAGATCAGAAACACAACAAGTACCGACAATGTTTCATACACTTATCGCATACAAAGGAATAAACAACATTAGACAACACTGGCCGGGACCTGCTCTGATACCACTCATGTAACACCGCACTTCTACCTGATAATTATAAGGAAATCAGAGTGCAAAATTTTCAACAAACAAATGAGATGCGACATTTTCAACTTAGAACAACTTATATGAACTTAATTAATTCAGATACATAACACGGTTCGGATAAACGATAACAACTGATTTATTCTTTGAAAACAAAATAACTTTTATTAATAAGCGCCACAATTCAACTTATAATGACATAACCTCATGTCCACTCAAAACAACTTTAATGTAACGATTCTTTAATAACAACTTAAGATTCAACTACTAAAACAATAACAATAGTTAAACAACAATCATCCATCCCCCGTGCACGATCATAGCAATTAAATCGACTTGGACTAACAACAATTAATTCTTCATTCTCGAATACCAGACATGCATAAAGGCAACTACGAAACAAATAAAAAGGGTGAGATATCTACCAATATAATCGAATTCATGATAAATAATAAATTAGAATGTAGATCATATAATTCACCGTTTTACGTAATCCAAACAACAGTTATAACGACAACACCAACAACGATTACAACAACAAATATACTAACAATTAACAACGACAACAATTATAACAATAATTATAATAACTATTACACATCTTACCACAGTACCTGTCACATCAAACTGTTAGCATAAATTCACTCAAAGTCATCAACAACGTAATAACAACCACATCGTCAATGCAACACAACACTTAACACAATAAAATCATCAACAACAAACCCATTTATAATGTGACTCTTAACAATGCACATGCATGTGGTACCAGTGGAGTGAAACTCCCAACGTAATCATTTTCCAGTTTACCGAGGCACAAGGCATAATCCTTCAACGTAAGCATTATGCCCCTAATGGCCAACTTGTTTTGCCAATCCATAACAACATAATATGCAAATGTATGTATGCGAACACAACCACAACATCAACTCAATCAACGATAGAAACTCAATGACAGCACACAACAACAATGTAATCCCACTTCAAACGGCCTTAGGCCTAGCGAATCAACATATCAACATAATCCCAATTCAACATTGGCCTTAGGCCTACAACGTAATCAACATATCGACGTAATCCTAATTCAACAGTGGTCATAGGCCTACAACATAATCAACATATCAATGTAATCAATGTAATTAACAACAACTGATCACTGGCTAAAAAGCCTACAACTTGATATCAACATGTCAACAATAATTCAACAGTGTCCATAAGCCTATAACTTAGTATCTCAACAACAACACAACACTGGCTATAGGCCTACAACTTATTTATACCAATGCTATTATTATAAGTCTTATTAATACTACTTGCTACCAACATATACTACCTTCATCCACTTAATAACCCACTACTAGTTACTACATTAATCTCCTAGTAACTTATTCTACAATTCAACTTATAATCATTCAGATTGTTTTCATCTAATTCTAGTCAACTGCTTATCGATTAGAATTACTAGTATTTCGATTTTGCACTACTGTCAACAACCATTCCGCACTGTTCATTCATTTTTAAATTAGTATATCAATTATAGTCATTAAAGTATATTACTAGGTGTTTATCTACTAGTCCACAACATCGCAACTAACTGACTTCTACCATTTCAATGCTACCACAATACCAGACTAACCAAAACTCGCTTGTTATCTTCAACCTTTGCTTTTGTCATTATTCATATAATCTACATAATCCAACTAAACCAACTTAATTTAATTGAACACCATACAACCATATTATCACTTTATTAATAAACTTTCTACCAATTTTAATCACTTATCTTAGTTGATTCTAATGGAATACTACTCAATTCACGGAACCAATTTCCCTACTATTAATAATCATTATTTACTCAGGGCATCCTATTACTTGAGCCAATCAACCAATCACCATAGACACAACAAATTAGAAAATATTCTCAGAACGACTCGTGCGCGCCGCGATCTAAGATTGGCACCGCGAGAATGACAGAAAGGCTCAGTTTGCACCGCGTCCACACGTTGGTGCCGCAAACTGAACGGAACAAATAGGGATTTCTGTGCTGTCAGCTTTTCTCCAACACCATCATCACTGAGCTTTTACATCCAATTCCATCATAGACCAAAACGAATCAAAATAGTATAATAGCAACAAAAGAAATCAATCCCAAGCAACATATATCAATTTATGCAACCAATTTCATGGGCAACAATCAAAAATTTGGAATCAAACTACAACAATCGAAACACCAAAATAGAGGCAAATATATAAACTCCATCCCACATATCATCCATCATGTATCCCATTATAGAGTCAGAACCCCACCCTTACCTCTTTGGATTGATGGCAACTCTAAACCTTGATCAGATTTCTGGAACCTTGGCTCTAGCAACTTTCTTTGTTCTTGCCTCCTTCTCCAAAACCCTATTCCTTTTGCATAAGAACTACTACTTCTTATTCTTCTAATTAATAATATAATAATAAAATCCTCATATTATCTTATTGGGCCTAATATTTGCACCTCCAATTTGCTATTTACCATCACATAACTAAGCCCATAACTCTTTTATCTTTTACTTATTCCATCAATCGAAATAATACCACAATGCAACTTATTTCCATATATTATAATTCATCAATTTCAACAAATAAGTCTGAAATAATTTAATTAAATAATTAAATTCGGGGTGTTACACCAAACACCTTCATGGTTATCTCCTCATCAAAATATTTTAAGGTCAGATGAATTGTCTCGATATCAAAACTTCATCTGCTAGTCAACAGAAAAGGTCGACCAAGAATGATCAGAGTCTCTTGATCTTGAGGTATGTCCATGATTTGGAAATCCACTGGAAAAGAAAAATTTCAATCTTGACCAACACATCTTCATCTATCCCATATGACTTCTTGATGGTGTGATCAACAAACTTTAATTTTGTTCCACTCCCGCTTATCTTTTCAATATCGAGCTTCTTAAAGATTGATAATGGCATTAAACTCACACTAGAGCCAGAATCAATTAGAACCCTTTTGAATTTTCTGTCTTTTATTGTGCAAGGTATTGCAACTGATCTCGGATCTTTCTGCTTGATAGGAATTTTTCTCTCGGGCGTGGCCGCACACAATTTCTCATCAACGGGTACCTATTCACCATTTGTTGGCCTCTTTTTGAATAGAATTTCCTTCATGAATTTCTGGTACAAAGGCTTCAAAGAAAGGTATGTTGATCTCTAGCTTCTTGAACAATTTCACAAATTTATCAAACTCTTTCTCTTTTGTGTCCTTGTTTGCCACTCGAGGGGGATATGACAGCTAAATCACATGTTTAATCTTCTCTTTAGCAGGCTTCAAAGGTGGTACCACTTCTGTCTGCTTTCTCTTATGCTCTCTCACTTCTAAGTCCACTTCTATAATGGTGTCATCAAATTTTACCTCTTCTTCTCTTTCTTTGACAGCTTTTTCACTCCCTGTTGTGAAAGCATTCACATTCTCATGACTCTTCTAATTGCCTTGAGCTTGCAGAGCTACTTGTTGTGCAATCTGCCCCATTTGGACCTCTAGATTTTTAATTGTAACCATGGTATTCCGGTGATTGCTTCTTGTTTCTTCTTGAAATTGAGAGGTGTGGGCAATCATCTTTTCAATAGCTACCTCCCATTTTGCCTTTTGAGGAGTTTGTTGTGCTTGATCTTTCCAGCAAATTGATGATTCTTCCACCCAGAATTATAGGTGTTAGAATAAGGATTGTTCTACTTCAAGAATTTTGTCTCCTCAATTTGTTTTGGAGTTGCAAGACATTTCACAGTAATGTGTGGTCCACTACAAATATCACACACAACATTTTTAACCTGAGCTACATGTTGAGTACCCATGTTCATAGCTTTGAGATTTCCTCCTCTCTGCAATAATAGTCTCTTCAATTTTCAATTGTCTGTTAGGTTCCAACTTCAAATCAATGATTCCTCGGCTTGTCGGCAATTCGTCATATAACTCCAAATGCTCATTTGTAACAATTACTTTAATTATCTTTTGCACACCAGTTGGTCATTGTAAAATTTGTTAAGCCACCGACCATTGCGGTCAATCAACTATTTTGTCTTGATTCTCACCACCACAAACATCTCGTGATCTACTCGGTTTGATCCGGTTATGAGTAGGACAAGCCACTATGAGTCTTTTGAATCTTTAAAGGCATCCCCAGCGACTCACCCTCTTTTGCTTGAATTTCGGATCTCATACCTCTTTCGCACAGAACACGTTTTGCATGAAATACTCCTTTAAGAATGCAGTCTCCATCTCTTGCCAAGTTGTTGTACTATCAGCCGAAAGGGAAAAAAACCATTCTTCAGCGTCATCCGCCAAAGTGAAAGGAAATATTCTCAGTTTCTTTTGTTCCTCAATATGACCATCAATCTTCAAGGTGGTGCTTATGGTCAAAAAATCAGAATGCTTGTTAGAGTCTTCATTCAACCTTCCCAAAATGATCTTCTCTCAAGTTAAGTGATGGTGCTAGAATGCAACTGAAAATTTGGTACATTCACCAGGTGGTTTACAATAGTGAGTCTACCAGCAGGTGCATCCACTCCACCATAGTAACCAAGTACTCTCTCAAGTAGATTTTCGCCCATGGTTTCAGCGTCTGAATCTGACTTTGTATGTTGGTGCTCTGAGTGATGTTCTAAATCTGAACCTTGATGCTCTGAATGAATTAAGGTAGTGCCTTCCTTGAAGTCGGTCTGTTCTCCTCGCTTGCCTTCTTCTTGCGTAAAAGTTCTTCGATCTCGTGTCAAAAAGAAGTTCAACCGAGGCCTTACCGCATCAAAGGTTAGACAAGATTATGAAAATATATTAATAATGAAAATTCACAGAATAAAATAAAATTTTAATTGCAGAGCAATAAAATTTCAATGGAATAATAACGAACTTTGTATTTTGGCAATCCTCACAACGGTGCAAAAACTTGATCGAAAAATAACAAGTGTACTATTTTACCGATGTAGTAATAATATGATTTACCCAAGTATCGATCTTGAGGATTTCATAGGAAATACTGAGTTAGATGATTTATTCAATTGAACAAAAACAATAATTTTGAGTTTGTGGAAATAAATCCTTGCGAAATGTAAATTGACACAATATAAAATTGACTTTTGTTTGATTAAAATATGCTAGGGTGAGTGTATAATTTTCATGTAATAACCTTCACTTTTTTTATCTATTCAACAATTTCATTAGCCTCAATTATCGATTCTCAATAGTATCTTTTCCTAATTCCTTAGTGAAAAAACCTTTAACCTTCTTTCCTAATTTCAGTTTCCATTTAAATTAGTAGAGAGGTTAAGCATTCAACTATCAAGAACTATTCTGGTTATCATAGGATTACCCTAGTCCTAGGTGAAATCCTCAATAATATCATTATTTAGAAAACCTTAACACGATCGTCCAACTCTAATATGTTAAAATAGTGAAATCTTATGGTCCCATAAGGTCAAACTATGAATTACTCTAAATAATCAAATTGATGCATAAATAACTAAAATGTTGATTAAAACAAAGAGATCATTATTCTTAACATAATAAATTAGGAACACCCCCTAGCATTGGGGGGTTTAGCCTCTCATAGAATTCAAAAGTAGCATAATCAAAATATTAGATAAAGACATTACAATAAATTGGGTCTTCGATCTTCAATTGCTCTCGCGCATGAAGAATTCTCCGTCCCCAAAGTTGTTGAATCTCTCTTTTCTATCGTGAATTATTCTCCCATTCAAAAGTACTTATCCTTTGGTTCAAAATAGGTTTTTATAATGTTAGGTGATCCCTCAGCAGTGCCAAATATCCAAAATACCCTTAATGATCCAAAAACACTTAAAACTCCAAAAATTAGAATTCTCAGCGTCCTGGCCAACACGGGTCGTGTCACCTTGTAATCTGGTGGAAGAACCGACTTTGGAATTTATTTTGCTTTTTATCGCAAATGTTGCGGATAGCAAGAGTCGCCACCGACTTTTTCTTTTATCCAATTAAGGGAAGAGCAGTGAAAAAGACCTTCGTTAGATTACGAGTAAGGGAGAAGAAATATTAGAAAATTCTTTCCATCCGTAGTTATTCACGAGCTCTTAGTTGCTTTTAGCTCACTTTAAAAATTTGCTTTCTGTGTGTGTGTTTGAAAATGGTTTGAAAAGGTATTTTAGACTTCGTAATGATTCACGCTGGAATGTATACAAAGTGTTTGGAAATGTTTCGTTTTGAAAAGTGTTTTAACTTTGACAAAAGTGTGAGGTGTGAAAAGTATTTTGATAGAGCAAGCAACTAAAGTCTTATTACCTACCAGAGCAGTCGTTTTCGTGTTTTTTACGTTCCTTTAGAATAGTGCTATCCATTATTGGTAGGTCCCTATTTGTTGATGTAAAGGGACATTCGAAGGACATCGGATGGTCATAAGCAACTTGTAGGGAGTATCTAGCACATTCGAAGAATTCGATCATCACTTTTCGTAGGCAACAATTGAGGGACGAGATCATGTTTTGAGGCCACGAGGGACTATGATCTTTGTATCGAAGGGACTATGATGATATGTTTGTGGAAATGGTGCTAGGATACCTCTACGTTCAAGGACTTGACCATTAATTTGAAAGGCAACGAAAGAGAATAACCTAGGGGGGTGCATGTGAAGAGAGTGTTGAATTCGGATATGTTATCTTGAAATTAGAAGTGATCTATGTTCGTTTTATCTTTCCATACACGCCTAGTTACTAGCGCTATGAAAGTAAGTGCAAGTAAATCCTACGCATACATGGCTTGGGGCAGTTACATAATGTAGGAGTGCGGAAAGTAAATCCTAATTAAACTATTACATCCCATGAGCAGTTACATAATATGGAAAAAGAATGCGAGAAAATAAATCCTAACTATAAACTATAAATAGCGGATACATAATAATCAAAAGAGAAGAAATTCGCATAAGAGAAAATAATGTTAGTAAAAGAAGATTTTTTGCGTTTGAAAAGGTTTTTAGGTTAGTAATCCTAAGTAGTTGATAAAATAAATTTTTTGGAAATTTTTGGATTGGTTTTGATAAAGAAAAGTAATTAAAAGTCAATTTTATGGTTAATTAACAATTAATTAAAATATGCATGCAGAAACATTAATTTTTATGCCAAAAATTCAATAAACATTTTTCTCTCTTAAATGCAAAAAGAAATTATTTTTTTGTGATTTTTTAATGCATGAGAAAATTGTTTAAAAAGAAATTATATTAAGAAAAAAAATAGGAAAAGAAATAGAAAAATATGTTAGTTTGGAAAAGTGGTAAAAAAGAAGGTGAGGAGCCAAGGTTCGAACCCAGGTCCCCCTGGATACACGCGCTCTACCCTTGCCACTGAGCCAACATGCATTTGGTGTTAGTCATACGGAATGAAATAATTATAAACGAAATTGATTTCTGAAAACCAACTTTCAAAAACCGCGCCAAGATCTTCATCTTCTTCGTTTAAGTTTTTAAACCTTTAGCGACAGTTTTGGTTTGTTGCTAAAGCCTTTACCAACGGATTGTCCATAGCTATAACACCTGCAACTTTATAAAATTCACAATATGCAATATAAATTTATAAGGAGACCATGGTTCGATTGCAAATTGGTCCCTAAGTTCAATGGTACCAATCGTTTGGTCCAATTTTTCCTATTTCAGAAAACCCCAATTGGAGCTTATGAACCCTAGCCATGGTGGATTCTGATTCCGGTGTCTAAACTCCAATTAACCTATGCATAAAGTTTTGAAACTCCACTCTAAACACAAACACACAATCAAAACATGTTAAATATGCATGAAAATCGAAAATCGAATTTGAGTTAGAATGTGCAAACCGAAATCGTGTTTTAGTGATTCTGGGCGTTTGGAAGGCTTGTGAGTATCTGGATCGATTCAGAGGACCTCTAGGAATGTGTTTGAGTGCTTAGAATTGATTGAATCGATCTGAAACTAGGGCTGCCAATTGCTTGAATGCCACGGTTTTTTTGAGTTTGGAATAGGGTTCTTGACGCCAGAATTTCGTCCTTTGTACTTGTGAATGCATTGTGTACTTATAGTGGAAGGATTTAGGGTCAAATCATGAAGAAATTATATGTCAATCAATGAGAAAATATTTGATTTGGTATGAAACCAAATATTGCCTTTTTGATCAAATCTCATTCAATTCCTTTTCCAATCAATGTATTTCGAAATTGACACTTGTATGGCTTGCTTGGACTCAAGAATGAGAGAAAAATCCAATTTGCAATTAATTTTGATTTTCTATCTTTTATTTTAATTAAATTGGCTTTTAAATGATTAAAATCCAAAATAAATAGAAAATAAAAGATAAATTCGTGGCCTTGGGCTTGGAGGTTCCAAATCAGCTAAGGAACAAGTTTGAACCAAGAAAAGTTAGGCCCATTTGCAAATTTTTGGGTTTTGTCAAGCATTTCTCTTTGGTGCCTCCTGCTCAACTTGTGCAAGGTGTATCTTGCTCAATTTTTAACATTTTTGGGTGTTCTTGGACTTTTAGAAAGCTCAAGATGTCCTCTACACAACCTATTTGGTTTCATCTCATTTGAAGTTTCCATGCTCAAGAACACTTCTTTACAAAAGTTGACTTTTGTTGACTTTGAAAGGACCCAGAATATTTTGACCATATCTTCCAAATGAAGCATTTTCTGCCCAAGCTTGTGAGACATGAAGTAGAGAATTGGATTCTCTTCAAATGGGAGGTGGTGGAATTTTTTGATAAAGTATGTGAAAGTTATGCACAGTCAAAGTTACATTGACTTTTATCCGAGAAAGCCCAATTTAGAAACTTTGACTTTGATCAATTCTTGACTTTTTGATGAATCATGATCAACCCTTGATCAAATGATGAATATCACTTCAAAATATTGATGTTAACAAAAAATTATGAAGTTTGATAGTATGCGACCACAGATTGACTTTTTGTCCAATACAACTAATTTTCAACCATTTAAGCAATTGTATGAGGAAACTTGACTTGTAAGGCTTGAAACTTGACATGGAGATTCTTTGAAGCATATGATGAAGCATTATGACCACTAGAAATGTTGGAGGCTCACCTGGACTTGAGGATAGCCAAACCCTAGTTTGGGTTGATTGCTTAGAGAGGGTTTGTCAGTCGACCCTTGTGAAATCCTTGAGTATGGATGGAATGTCTTGAGAAGTAGGAGGCAAATTTTGGGGTATACACCCACGGGCACCCGTGTCGACCTTCATCCATCGCTAAAGACCACCTGCTCAGACTGACACGGGCGTGTCATTGACACTGCACCGTGTCACTGTATCTTCTCCCAAACTGCCTTTGTGCATAATTTCCGACACGGATGACCATGTCAAGACCTCTGTAGCCTTCAATATTAGGATTTTTGCACTTCACTGTTTGTCTTATTTTATTCCTCTGACCTTTAAAATACTCAAACACACAACCAAAGCATAAAATGCAGAATCAAGAACTCAAATGCTCAACAATTAAAAGAAAAGTCAACTGAAATACATGCTAAATATTCGTGTAAAAACCACTGGTCATTTGTATGCTATGATTTGTGTTCAGTATGACATGATGATGTATTTTGATGTAAATATGTGATATATGGTGTTTGTAATGCTTTTGGACTAATTTTGGATTGAGTTTGATGAAAAACATGATGAAATTGTTGATTAATAATGTATGTTGCTATGATGTTTGTTGTGATGTTAAAAATGGTATTATGAAGATGTTATAATGATGTGCATGTTTAAATATGTAATGCACGCTATATGTGAAGGGTGATGCAATGACTATTCATGGTCGTGATTTTTATATGACATTTGTGCATCATACATTCATAGCATTTTGGATGGTGGTTCGTTTAGACGAACCTCAATCCCATTGTGAGGATTAGAGTGTTTTGATGTGCTTTGATTTAAGAGAGAATCGATCCTATGATGGGGATCTTCGGAGAGTGATAAACCAAGTGTTCCTAAAATATTGACACCATATGAATTGAGTCGGTGTTGTTGCAATAACATCCTATGTGACATTTCATGAATTTTATTGATGAGTTGTGATGCGATGATGATCAAACTATGTGACTATGATGATTTTGACGATGAGAGATGTGTATGCTATTATGATGTATTGGTGAGTATCACATATTGATGAATGTTATGTGTTGTGATATGATGATATTGTTTATACTACTAATATTTTATTATACCTTTTATAATGAATGTGATTGCTCACCCATTTTATTTGAATGTTCCTCCATGTGGATAACACAGGTGACTCACGAGTTGTTTGTAGAAGTATTTAAGATAACTTCGAGTGTTTTATTTGTTTCTTTTATTAGAGGTGTCTTGTTCGACACGTAACATCGGGTTGAGAATTGTTTCTGAAAATGATGTTTCTTTGTTATGTTGACATGCTTTATGGAAGTTACGAATTGTAGTTATGGTTTTAATAATTGATGAAACAAATTTTATGAGTTTTAGTTAATTATGCAATATGACTATAAATCATTTGCAATGTCTTTAAATGATGAGATGGATTATATTAGGATGTATGTTTCAAATTGATGTAACTTGCGTGCTATGGAGCAATATTGTTATTATGGAGCTTTTATGAATTGTGACACCATTGAGTGGTGATTTTATTTGATTTAAATAGTAAATTATATGAGAAACATGTGGGATTAGAAGGGTGTTACACGTCTTCTTTCTTAAAAGTATTTTGGTGCCCATTTACATTCTTTTCCTCAACTCATTCCTCCACAGGTCTATTATCAAAGAAAAGAATGTATTAAATATGGTTTTGAATGGAGATCGAGATCAAGATTCTTAGATTTTGGGTGAATTAGTCTTCTCTCCACCTGTCTTCTTTGATTGACTATATTCACATATATGACATTGTTCTAACTCTCAAGGGTTTCTACTCTACATCACTCCACATTCAACATTTGTATATTTAACTCCCTCATCACATCACCACTCATATCACCTCTAAAAAGTCTCATCTTCAACCCCCAAATAATAAACTTATTCATTTGGTCATATAACATAAACAATACCACGCTACTAAAATTGACTAGTCTTGAATCCGCAAAAAAAAGAGTTTCATGATTCTATTAATGCCACTTGATCATGCAATGAATCTAGAAATTATGTCTCCTAGAAAAGATAACATTTCTCTTTTGGCTTGCTCGTCACAAGTCTGTTCCCCTTTTCTCTCTTCTTAACCATCAAAATATAGCCATCTCAGCTTTGCACTATATATGTGGCCTTGAAGATGAGACTTTCCTCCATTGTGTTTGTGACTATATGAATTATATAAATTTTTGGTTTCATCTTGGATATATATCGTAACCTTTTTTATGCAGGAATTTGGTGGGATTGGAGAAACCGTAATGTTGTTTGTATTTCTCATGAAATTATTCCAAACTATAGACTATCCCGAGTGCCCATCCTATGACAACTTATTGCTTTAGCAAACCTCAAACAAGATACATAGACAATCACTTCATAACTTAGAGTATCCAAAAGTACTCTTGCACTAATATTAATGTAGATGAAAGTTTTAATGGTATTCCAACTCGTACGAGCTTTGACAATACCTTTCATATATCCAACAAAACAAGACAATGTGATTTCTCTAACTCCATACTAATTCTTGATATCCTCAAAACAAAACTTCGGACTATTTACCAAGACATTTCTCTATCTAAATATATGTGCATTACTTTTCTCTATCTAAATATATGTGCATTACTAACTCAATTTGCTACTCTAATTCATTCCTCAATATTATCCTCATTGAAAATTCCTTTTCTTCATTTTCTATTTCTTTAATATTGCGGGAAAAAAATAGAGTAGCATTTAACATTGTAATATTAAATTTGAAAAAAATGAACAAGATTGATTTTTATTATTCATTTAAGAAAATAAATTACTAATTTTCAAATTTATAAATTTATTTATGAAACCAAATTGACTCTAAGATTAAAATTTCCATGAAAGTCAACAATGTCTAAAAAAGATTTATTCATTTTTTAATAAAAAATTTATGAGGAAGATTCCAGAAGAAAGGATTGAATGGGGTTTTCAAAAAAGTAAAACATAAACAACACAGAAGGAGACCACCCAACTCAAATCTGTGGGTACTCTGTTCAATTTTTTGTCAAAATAAAATAAAATATAAAACAAAAATTAATTATTAATTAATTTAAAATAAAATAAAATAAAACAAAACCACACACGTTTTCTCTAATCTTACATTCATTCTTAATTCTTGTCTTATTCTCTGTCAATTTCTTCAACATCATGCTAAATCCTCGTTTGGTTCCATTGTTACTCTTTTTCTTTTCCCCCTGTTTTTTCGTTTCTTCAATTCGATTACCCGGTTTGGGTGAAGATAAGCCCACGTAATAATAACTCATACCCATTTCTTCATTTTTGTTTTTCTATTTGAAAATGGTGAAAAAATCTTATCTTTTTTGTTTTGGGGTTGTTGATTTGTTCAACTGTTTTTAGGGTTGGATCGGTTTTTGGAGTCTCTAAGGTGAAGTTTGATCCTACTCGTGTTACTCAGCTCTCATGGAATCCTAGGTACTTCCAGTTTCTTCTGTTCTACAAAAGGGTTTTGTTTTTGTATTTTCTTAAGAAGTTTTTTGTGTGAATTTTGTTATGCAGGGCTTTTCTGTACAAGAATTTTTTGTCTGATGAAGAATGTGATCATCTTAAAACTCTGGTTAGTTTTTTCTTTTGTTGTTGTTGTTTTGTAATTACCATTGGTTTTGGATTTGATTTCTTGTATGTGTGTGTTTTCGAATGTAATGCAATGTAGCCGGAAAATCGGTTTGATAGGGTTGACTTAGGCGGCTCTCGGCAACTCATGTGTGATATGTTGAGAATCTTACACAATGTTATCGATAGTGGAATGTGGCAGAAGGCAAAAATCCACATACAAACACGCCATAGGAAAAAATATGTTTATAATTAGGGGAATCTCGCCTTATAAGCCTGTTTTGTAGGGTTGAGTTAGACTCTGCCATCAGACCACTCAGATCATGCATGCTCTAAATGTTCAGTCTTGGGCGTGATGGGATTTGTTGAGTATGACATTTTAGCGTTGAGTTAGGTTTGTTCTAAATTCTAAGATTCTACGTCTGAATTTTGTGATGACAGGCTAAGGATAAGCTGGAGAAATCTATGGTGCGGATAATGTATCTGGTAAAAGTATAGAGAGTGAAGTCCGAACAAGTTCTGGGATGTTTCTCAAGAAGGCACAGGTATATTAAGAGATAGTTTTTTTTCCATGTCAAAACTCAAGTTCTTCGTGATTTTCGTATCTAGCTTGCATACAATGAAGTACGGTTGACAAGTTTTTGTTCTCTTTTCTTGTTGTGATTTATTTGGTCACGTCATTCGTTGTATGGATAGGCATGATTTTGATTGAGGTTAATGACGCTGACGAGAAATGTGCTATAAAGTAGTTTAGTGTTTCAATGAGTTTAAAGTGCTTGAGATATTTGTTTTAATTTGTCGTCTAATTATATGTTTACTTGTTTATTTCTTTCTTTCTTTAACCTTTAAGGATGAAGTAGTTGCCGATATTGAAGAACGACTTCTGCCGCATGGACATTCTTTCCCATAGGTAAACACCATGATTCTTCAGTCCATTTAAGATTTTTTTTTAGCTTAGCTTCATTTTACTTAACTTGCTCTAATTCATCAGAGAACGGTGAGTCTATACAAATATTGCACTACAAAAGCATGAAATACGAATCACATTTCGATTTCTTCCACGACAAGGTTAATCAACTACATGGTGGCCATCGTGTTGCGACTGTGCTGATATTTGTCCAATGTTGAGAAGGGGAGAAAATGAAGCTCACGCCGAGGTAAAGATTTTCTCATGCTTTTGATTTTGTCTAACACAAGAAAGAAAGTAAAATGAGAAATGACTAATTGATTGGATTTTTCAGGGAAGTTGTTGCAGCCGAAAGATGATAGCTGGTCTGAATGTGCTCGCTCAGGATATGCAGGGTATACATTTCAGAATGGTTTCATATGAATCTCTTGCTTCCATATACACAAAGCCAGTTTGAATGGGGCTTATTTTGAGCTGCGTAAATTCTTGCTTTCAGATGTTTGATTTCATCGCTTGGATCATCCAGAACTGATTCTGTCGTGG